>JAQQSK010004651.1:0-125200 GCA_028658325.1 Potorous gilbertii | reverse complement strand
ATCATAATTCCATCAGGCATATGACCTTGCTCAGGGCTAATAATTTTAATGGATTAATTCCCCCCCTCCCACCCCCGAGCTCCACAGTCGTTCTCTAATCCACCCCTCAGCAGGACCCCACCTCTAGATGTGTGACAAGATGAACACTGGAACAAAACAGGGACAAAGAAGTGTAAACCCAGGCATATTGCTGCCCTCCCCCCACCCTGCCCCAAAGGGAAGACACCTAGTGACTATCCTCTTACTTGTGTTGCTGCAGCCCCCCACTTGCACCTGGGCATCATCGATTCTGAACACCCATCGCCCGGGGATACCCACATTTGTCGTCATCTCCACGTTGACGATGTCATCGGTGCGGGAACCAGGGATGTTGAAGTAACGTTTCCCATCACCAGCATTGAACCCTGCCTGGGAACAAAAAATCAGTGAGTTAGAATTCTAGATCCAGAGGAGTTGAAAAGAACTGGGGAACCCAACTGCTTGGCACTGTGGGCAGAGTGTGGGACTTGGAGTAGGGAAGACTGGGCTGGAATCCTCTCACACTCTAACTGCATAACAGCCTTTCTCGGCTTCAGTTTCCTCATCTGCAAAACGGACTAAATGGACTCAGTGACTTCAAAGGTCCCTTTCAGCTCTAAGTCTAGGCTCCTTTGAAGGCAGGGTCTTATTCCAACAACTTCCTCCACCGTGAAAGATCAAAAAGAAATGAGGAGACTCTGCTCTCCATTAGCTCCCCATTGCCCAGAAGACCAAGTTGAACACTTCATCTGATGGTGCCAGGCTCACTTCTGGTCTCCCAGCTTGAACTCCCCCTTTGGCAATGAGTCAGTAAATCCATCTTGCCCTCTTCTCCCTCTCCCTGAGCTGGCATGCCTGGACCTTTCCCTCCTATGTCTCTGTTCCTGTTGGCCCACATGTCTGGAAGGCCTTTCCCGTTCTCCTCACTCGTCCAGTTTCAATCCGTCCTTCAGAGTCCAGCTGAAAACCTGCGTCCTCCCTGAAATTTCCACGGTAATAAAATAACAGCCGGCGATTATATGCGCTTTAAAGTCGCAGAAAGCTTTCTATATTATCTCATTACTCTTTACACCAACCCTGTGAACTGGGTGCAGTAATCCTCCCTGTCTTACAGACAAGGAAACCGAGGCTCAGAGAGGATCATTGACTAGCCCTCTGTCCCACTTAGCTGCCGTTCCATGACCATTCTAAATCTCTCCCTTTGGGACTTCTAAAGCCCTTGTCTTCTACGTGAGACATTGGGTGTTTCTCTGCTGCCTTGGATTTCAAGTTTCCTTGTCAGGGGTACACATTTCATCTTTCCAGGCAGGGATGGTGGCTTATACTTTTGTACCTTTCATAAGGCCCAATATGGAGCAGATGCTTAGAGTAGATTAATGTAAGTTTAATATGTACCACAAGTGACCAACTTGGGCAACCGTTTGGAAGAGATGGAAACCAGGATTGTTGACTTTGGTGTGTGGTCTGTCTGTGCTCTCCTCATGCTAAGGAACAATGCGCAAGCACTTTGGAAAACACAAGTAGTCTCATAATTTAGGCCTTTGTTCTTACAGGTCAAGTCATCTGTGGGGCCAACCTGGAGTGCTTCATTATGCCTGACGACTGTGGTTGGGATGGTTTCTCTGGCATCTGACATTGTTTAGGGGATCATGAGATCAGATCTGGAGGGAACCTCTGAGGCCTAGTCCCCTCCTTTTACACATGAGAAACCTCAGATGCAAGGAGACAAAGTGACTTGTCCAGGGGTGTAACTGGTGTCCTGAGTCTAGAGCTGGAAAGTGTAAGCCATCCAGTGTAAGCCTCTTCTTCCAGATGAGGAAACTTTGACCCAAAGAGGTAAGTGATTTGGCAGCAAGTGGCCTTTCAGGATGTGCCCAGCTCTAGAGTGCCTGTGGGGAAGGAGACTGGCACCCTTCAAGGGAGAGCTTCTGTAACCACATCTCATTCTGCGGGCATCCAGGCAGGGCCAGAGCCTGGGCTCTATGGACAAGTCTTGACATCGGCCCTTTTGGAGTCTGGAATCTCACCGGGTACCCACTTCCTTACACCTGTGATTTGTGATTTCCTGCTCGCTGGAGACTCTTGAAATGGCCTGGGCAGAGTGCGAGGAATGCTCAGCTGGTGGCAAATGCTCACATCCTTTTGGGCATCATTAAGAAGGAACAAAGGGATTAAATACAAACAAGAGGGAGCATTTCTTTTCTGTTAGGTCACTGCTCTTTAATGTTGAGACTGGGGGTGGGGAAGGGAGCCAGGCTGGCAGGGAGGTGAGCAAGGAAGGAACTTCGTGGCACCGGCCAATGTAAAGAATACACCCTGGCCAAACCTCACAGCACCAAGGAGGGAGGGAGGGGAAAAAACCAGGCCCTTCACACATCTCTGGAGAAACACACTAACAGCATTAAAATACTACAGAGAGGTTTCCGGGAATGTGCATCCTGTGTGCCCGTCGATCCTACCTGTGCGGCAATGCCTCCTAGGCCCGCCAAGTCGCCCCCACTGCTGGCATGCATGCCTGTGGTCCACAAGATGGACTCATAGTTGAATATGGTAAAAGATAGTTTGCCGTCGGTGATGAGGACAGTCTGGAAAGTGTTTACCTACAGGGAAAGAATCATAGAACATTGAATGTCAAAGCCACAAGGGCCCTTGGGACAGAGAGCATAGAATATCAGAGCTAGGAGGGCCTTTACAACATAGAAAGCTGGATATCAGAGCTGGGAAGGCCATTAGAACATAGAGTATGGAATGGTAGAGCTGGGAGGGACCTTAGAACATAGAATGCTCAATGTCAGAGCTGGGAGGTCCTTTAGGGCAAAGAATATGGAATGTCAGAGTTGGGACCAAACCTAGAATATAGATCCTAGAAAATTAGAGCTAGAACAGACCTCATCTAGTGCAAACTTCCCCCTTTACAGATGAGGAAACTGAGGTCTACACAGAGTCAGTGACCTTTCCAAGGCCATACAGCCAGGCAATGGTGAATCCACTGACTTTACATGTGAGAAAATTGATGGCTAGAAAGTTGATTTCTTATTCCACATGGCACAGGAAATGAGTTTCAGAGGCAGGATTTGAACCTACATCCTCTGACTAGCAAAATGCTGGCCTAATGCCAGGAGGGGAAAAGCAGAACAGAGGGTGTGGGGAGGGAGAATGAAAAGAACTGGGGGAGGGTAGGGGAAGGTTGGGGGAGAAGGGCAGGGGGAGATGGGAGGACTGGGGGAGGGCAGGGGAAGGTTGGGGGAGAAGGGCAGGAGGAGACGGGAGGAGTGGAGGAGGGCAGGGGAAGGTTGGGAGAGAAGGGCTAGGGGAGATGGGAGGATTGGGGGAGGGTGTGGGGATGTTGCAGTTCCATAATGATGATTTGGCTGATGGTGAAATGGACCTATGCCATTAGCCTACTGGGGGTCAGTGGGGAGGGCTTTCAAATCCAGATTGCCTTATAATAAGAAGGTGCAGTAGTGACTGTGATGGCTTGTGTCAACCATAGGGTGAACCTCAAATATCAGATTTCTTCCCATGCAGGTGTTCCATTTGTCTGAACCATTTTAGAATCCAGGAAGGAAATGGAGTTGGGCCAGAGAGATAGGGTGTGTGTGGTGGGGGTGGGGCATGGGTGTGTAGGAGAGCCCAGATAGGTGGTTTTCACATAACTAGCTCACTGTCTCTGGAGAAAGAGGCTTATGAGATTCTTGTGTAATAAATATGGAGAAAGTATGCTACAGAAGGTAAAATTCTGGTTATAATAAGCAAATCAGTTGATATTGCTTTTCTCCCTAGATGCTGCACCTTCACTAAGAGGAGTTAGCTCATCAAAAAACGCTATTTATCCCAGAAAAGTGATTGATTGTGCATGTCCTTTTTTTCCCTCAGGATAATTTTAAAAATGTGTTTGATGTCTAAATAGCTCCTATTCTGAATGACCAAGTTAATGAACAAACCACTAGGTTAAGAAGAAAAATGCAAACGTAGATATCATCTCTTGCTCTGAAGTTCCTTAAATATATAATAGTAATTTCTCATTTCTTTGACATCATTAGGGAATCATGTTGTATGCATGAATTTTCTAGATCATTAAAAACATTTTTGATAGAAACCTTTCTAAAACATATCACCTCCCACATGTCTTCTTAAACAGAGCATCCTGACCACAATTTAACCTTTTCTGAAAGACTCAGGGATCTCATAGTCTGCCAAGACCTCAGGGCTGGAGGAGGGAGCGAGCTTGAGGGGCTCTCTGTCTCCACCTTGAGTGGCCTGGCTGGTCCTTTCATTGCTCTTGGATCGACTGTACATTTTAGTATCTCTTTTCACTGGCAAACCATCCCTGCTTGCCTTTGTTGGTGCGTGTGTGCCAGCTTTTAGCCACCTCCTTGCGTCTTCAGACATTCTCCTTCGAGGTATTATTTTCTGGGAACAACAGTATCTAAAAGGCACTGATTGGATGGAATAAAATTCATGAGCTTTCCTTAGAGGCGTCTTGTCTAGCCTGTGCTTGAACAGGAACCATCTCTGTAGCGCACCATGTGGGGGCTCATCGTTCTTCAGTTTGAAGACCCCAAAGAGGGAGAACGTTCTCCCCTCTGAGGCAATCCATATGTGGGGAATTGTACCTACCACCAGACTCAGTTAGGCTCTTGGTGGCATCCCTTCCCATTGCCCCTAGCTCTGCTCTCTTTCTACATGATGGCCCTCCTCAGGCCTCTTGGGAAGCACCCACTGCCAGAACTGGTTCCTAGATGGTCCTCTGCCTGTTCTGCTGGGCTGGGAGTATGAAGAATGCTATAGAGAGATCTTCTGGTCAGAGGGGATTCCCAAAGGAACAGATCCAAAGTAGTTCTGGTTGTGGCTGTGTCAGGCTCCAGCGGACACTGTAGAACTTGCAGGCAGAGAACAGGTAAGGGGAGAGAGACCCTGGATACTCACAACCAGGGACTGCATTTGGTTAGAAAACCTGGTTAGCCTTCTTCCCTCCATCACTCACCAATGGTTGAACTTACCGGAGAAGATGAGCTCCCTCCAAAAAAGGTCACCTGGTGCCAGGTGGCAACGAAAACCCACTTTGCCAAGAAGTCAGGGTGCTCTGGGAAGTATTTCCAGATGTCCTCTGTGGCTCTCTGCAGGGTGGCCTGCTCCTGACTCTCCCGGTAATAGACTTCTCCAGCCCGGCGGTTATCAACATCAGCCCAGAAAGCAGCCACCACACAGCGATCTTTAGAGATGGGGAAGGCTACCGGCGTGAACTGGGAGACTTCTTTGAGAAAGGAGATGATTCCGTTGTTGTTGACCTGTTGGAGAAGAGAAAACAGACGCCAAAGATTTGAGCAGGCACGGGGTCTGCCGTATAGGCTGCAGCCAGAGAATGCTCCTCCATCCATCTCGTCCTACAGTCCAGATCTCAGGGGAGAAGGACCTTAGCAGCCAGTGAGCTCCGCCAGCTGTCAACTGTCGGGAAGCACTTGTGGAGATGCAGAGCAGCCCTCACAAGGCAGCTAGAAAGGGGTCCTCTGATGTCACCTGGGTTCTCTGCAGAGAGGCAGTACTAGTACTGCTCCTGATCAGCTTCTGTGCCACTCACCACGACATCTCCTCAAACCTCATCCCTCCCGCCCATCGCAGCAGAACTTTTCTCATACTTGATGGCAGAAATTGAGGCTGCTGACCACAAGCTCCTTTTCCCCTCATCTACTCCCTGCTCCATCCTTCTCCATTCTCTCTTTTACTTCAGCTTTGATATCTTTATCATTGCCAGGATAAATCCCTATGCATGCATGCTTGATCCCATACTACTAGTAAGTGGCACAGAAGTTGTAAATGGGAGATCTTGGGGGGTGGGGGTGGAGTAGGGGGTAGATATCAGCATTGAGGGAGGGCCTGGGAAAGGTATCCTGTGGGATTTGAGCTGTCTTGAAGGAAGACTATGTATTTCAGGTTCTGGGGCATAGCTGGTAAAAAGTAGAAGAGCTGGGAGCTGGAGACTCTTGAGGGAGTTAGCCAAGAAGGCCGGGGTAATGGATTATGGAGGACGCGAAGGATGGTAAAGTGTACTAAGACTGGGAAGGGAAGAAGCAGCCAGGCTGTGAAGGGCTTTAAAAGTCAAAGGTTTTTATGTTTGTTCCTAGAGTTTATTTTTTAGGGCGTGATTGGTCAGACTTGCACTTAGGAAAATGAGTTTGAAAAATTTGGAGAATAGAAGAGCCTGGAGTCATGGAGACCAATGCAGGGTTATTAAACTAGTCCAGACAATAGATAATGAAGGTCTTAACTAGGATGGTGGCCAGGTAAGTGGTGGGAGGGGGTAGGTAGATTTAAGAGATGGTCTGGAGTTCAAATCATTAAGCCTTAGCGACTGGTTGGATGCGTGGGCTGAGAGAGAAGGAAGAGCCAAGGATGACTCTGAGATTGTGCACTTGTAGAGAAAGGGAAGTTTGTGAGAGCTGTAGGCTTATGAGTCTGAATGCCAATCGGATGTCCAGTGGGGGTGTCTTAAATACCTCTGCCGCTCCCCTTCCCCACCCACAGTCTCCAGACTTCTTCCAGGAAAAGGTTGCCTGGAGATGTGCCTGAGCAATGGCGAGGACAGGAAAGTGCCGAGCCTGGGACACAACCCCATCCTTCATAAACTCTTGAATGTTCGCTCCCTCCCCCTCCTTACATACTCTGGATTCTCTTCCTTGATGCACGGATGGGAAGCCTAAGGCTTACAAGAAGAACCTGCCCTGACACCTGTGCGGAGTCTCTTTGGAGTCATACCGAGGGCTTCTTCCCTTCTCATTAATATTTAAGAGGTTTTTTTCCTGGCCCTTTGTGTGAACCTGTTTTCTTAGGTGTGGGAGGAGGCCCTTCCCTCCCACTTTCTCCTCCCTGCATCTCTGCTCTTCTGCCCCATCGCATCCCATCTCCATCCCTGTCCCCGTCCCTGCCCCCATCCCCATCCCAATCCCCATCCCCATCCCCGTCTCCATCCCCATCCCCATCCCCATCCCCATCCCATCCCCTGCTCTCCTCCTGGCCTGTTCCTGAGTCAGTGTCTGCCTCATGTTTGCAGGAAACAAGGTGTGTGCTGGAGAACTATAGCCTGGGGGTCTAGGGAGGAAGGTAGAACACACCAGACCTGTTCTCCTGACAGAGATGGGCCAGCTAAGAAAAAGAGAGCAAATTTAAGCAAACCATGCCCAGATCACTGGTGCCAGCTCCCTCCTCACCTAGGAGAGACCGTCAGAGTGCCAGCAGAAACCTGGTCTTGCTTCCATATTTTCAATAGCCAGGTTTTTATGCTGAAGGGACAAAGGAGGTTGTTTTTTCCCTTTTCAGTCAGATGTGATGCTTGACCCTTCTTCCAGGTCTGGGAGTACCTGGCCTGAGCTGTAGTATCTCCAGGGTGAGGAGGAGGTTCCTGGCATTGGAAATGCTGGGACCAGATGCCCTAAAGTAGTTCCCAAGACATTCTCTCTCAGTGACAATATCTCAGAATGTCAAAACTGGGGACAACCTCCCAAGCTGTGGAGACACTGCACTCCACCCAAGTGTTCATCCAGCCTTCACTAAGGACCTCTGCTGAGCAGAAACTGGCCACTGCTTGTTGTTCTGCTTCCAGACTATTGTAATTATGAGGACGCTTTGCTTTCTAGCATGCCCAATTCTGCCTCTTGACAACTTCTGATAGCCAGGGGGCGCTACAGGGTACAGAGCTTAGGACCAGGACACATGAAATCTGAGTTCAAGTCTGTTCTCAGACACTGGTTGTACGACCCTGGGCAAGTCACTCATCGTCCCCTGTAAAATGGGAGATAATAACAGTACTGACCTACCAGGAGGGTCATATGAGCTCATGTGGGCAGAGGGCCTGTAAACCTTACAGCTCCATTGTTATTATGGCTAGAACTTCAGAGACGACGGGTCTCAATGCCTCTCCTAAGTGTTTCTCCGAAGTAGCCAAGCTCTCCCTTGGCTTCCCTCACCCCCAAATCATTCCATGCCCTTTTGGAAGGCTCCATCGGGAGTCCTTTCCACCCCCAGCCCTTCATAGCAATTCAATTGAATCTAGTTCACCTGAACAGTGTGCTTTGTGCTCCATGATGAGGTAGGTACAGAGATGACTAAGACATGGCTCCTGACTTCAAGTATACGGTTGGCAGGTGAGATGATAGGAAAAGAGGAAGCACTTATTAGGTACGTGCTGACCACTGGGCCTTGGGGAGACACACAATGGTGATCATGAAACAATTCAGGCCTTCAAGGATTTCCATTCTGTTGGGAAAGGTGCGTGACTAACAGTGATACAAGGTGGAGCGTATGTGCCTCCCGGGGAGCCAAGGTAGGCTCCTTCAGAGGCTCACATTGACCTCAGGTTTGCCTCTCCTTTTGGCTGGCTGTTGTCTCCTATCCCAACACCCTATTCAGAAGGATATTTGTTACCTGTTTTCATTAGGGGTTAGGTGAGCCCAGTCCCTCTGCTTTGTGTAACTGTGGTGACCACCAGAAAAGCCATGAAATCAGCCCTGACAGAGGAAGATTCAAAAGACCTGGATTTGAATCCTGCTGCACTGTTAGAACCTGAACAAGTTGCTTCCTCCCTCTGGGTCTTAATTTCCTAAATAAAGTGTAAAGTAAAATAAGGTGATGGCCCAGATGTGCTCTTAGGCTCCTTCTGGCTCTAAGTCTTAGGGTCATGACTGCCCCAAGGCTGGTTGAGCCTGAATTCAGTCCTTAGCATGACCACTATATGACCCTCATGGACCATTGGCAGGGACTATGCCTTCCTCCACAGCCCCCATCTGGAGCCCTCTCTCTGCTTGGTCCCTCCTGGATGGTCCAATGCCTTAGGCCCTGAGCCTGGTCTGCTCAGACCTCGTGCTCCCCCGTGTCTGTCTGGTTCTCTGGACAAAGGATTCTTCTCAACTGCTTGGTACTCATGTGCTCCTCCTTCATGTGCCTGATCAAGAACATTGAGAACCAGCCAGCCTTGTTCCCTGGCCCACCTTTCCTCTGGGAGGCAGCCATGCAAAGACCTCTATGAGCCATGAGGCTGGACATAGAGTTTACATTATGAAGGAGGGAGGCTGCTGGGCTGGATGACTAAGACACATTTCCTAGGACCAGGTCTTGTCTGTAAATGAGCAGATTGACAGAGTTAGGATACAAGTGACAAGAAAAGGGCTTCCTAGGAGTGTGAAGGCATCCTGTTTTTTATTTGGGCTGTTATCGGTCACTTGACATTTGCAGCTTCATGCACCCTGTGTGCCAGTGCAAAGCCAGGCCCTGGAGACACAGACGAAAGTGAAAATGATCCTGGGAGTCTGCAGTCTATCAGAGGTGATCCTGAGCCCAGATGGAATGATGCGTAGACATACACAGAACAAATATACAATTACAAGGTAATATTGAGATAGACCAGCCAGAGAGGGGATAAGTGAGAGCATTGTGGGCTTTGGAGGATGGGAGGAGGGTGTGGACTCAGGCTTGTGCTTCAGGCCTAAGCAAAGGCTTGGAGGGAAAAGATGGAGTGTTATGGAGTGGGACAAGAAGGCCAGTTTGACTGGACCTCAGAGGGCAGGAAGGAGAGCAGCGAGTCCAACGAGACTGGAGCCAGGGGAGGAAGGGCCCCAAAGGCCAAGCCCGTGATCAGAGTGGAAAGAGTTATGGTGACAGATCCAAACTCAGCCCCAGGGCTGGAAAGTTCAGATAAAGTTGGAACGGATCCAAGGGTCCAGTCGGGCTCTGTTTCGTCCTGGGCCCAGAGAGGAGATTGACCTGACTTGGCTTCCTCCACCCTCCCCATTCACCAAGGACCTGGAGCTGAGAGTGCCTATGGGAGCAAGGGGGCAGACTGGGGAGAATCAACCCTCGCAGAGTGTAAGCCCCACAGACTTCTGCAGCCTTAGTTGAATATATAAGAATATATAAGAATTGAAATGTTTTTTTTAAAGTATAAATTAAAAATGGTGGAAATACATCTGTCCTTCAGTCAATATGAATGGACTTTGAGCTGCTGTTGGAAAATAGAAAACATGACAGGAGCAGAAGGACTGAGCTCATTTCATTTAGCCAATTCAGTTCAGTGGACATGTATTAAGCAGCTCCTGTAGGCAAGGTTCTTGGAATACAGAAGTGGATGAGAAATGGACCTTATCTCAAAAATTTAATGAGAAGAAGAGTGAAAACATCCATGATAACAAGGAAGAATCAGATGAGGGCAAAGGGAAATGGGGGCAAAGATTCAAGGTGGGGGAGGCCACTTTTGCCTGGTGTATAGAGAGGGCACATAAGCACACCGTATGGAGTGGCTAGCTCCTGAGGAGGCTCAGTAGCAAAGGAAGGGACATCAGTAGATAAGGATGGGAGATGAATCCGTTCCAAGCCAGGGCACAGGATATTCCATGGATAAAGGCGCGGAGATGGGAGAAAACAAGAATGAAAGAGAGGATGGATGTAAGAGATGTCATGGAAATCTTGTGGACAGGACATGGAGGGTAAGAGGGGAAAGATTCCAAGATGCCTCCGAGAGCTGGGAAGAGAGCAGGAGCATCCACAGAAATGAGCAGGAGGTCAAGGACGCTCCCTTCCTAGGAAGATGGGTGAGGAGAATAGGAAACATAAACACGTATCCAAGTATTTCTGTCTGTGATGAGTCTCAGAAATGGTTAGTCAGTCAACAGGCATTTATTCACCGTATTTTATGTGGCAAGAAACAACTGGAGGAATATTGAGTGCTCATGGCTGGGTGGCACCAATATGGTAGGTGACAATGCTACCCAAGTTCACGTACAGATTTAATGTTATGCTAGTCACTTGCCATGGGATAGAGCTAGATGAAAAAGTCACATAATTCATTTGAAATAAAGTTGGGGTGGCTAGGTGATGAAGTAGATAGAGCACTGACTGACTCTGTGTAACCCTGGAAAAGTCACTTAACCCTGATTGCCTCGGAGTAAAGGGTGTTGAGTATTACCAGATCTCAAACTCTTGTTAATAAGTGATCATCAAAATTATTTGGTACTGTCTAGGAACAGAAGAGTAGATCAGTGGAACACACTGAGCTCAGTAACATGGGGTTAGAAAAACCCAGCTAAGTTACTCTGGGGAATAACGCCTTTTTTGGCTAGGTCTCCTGGGAAAACTGGGAGGCAGTCTGGTGGAAATTAGAGAGACCAACTTGTGTCTTGTAGCCTATATCCTAATGAACTCAAAATGGGGTTGAGTATTAAGAGAAGCACAGAGGAAGGAGACAACAGCATGGATGATACGGGGTCTGGGGGAGTTGGTGTTGTGTGGATTACCTTCAAGCAGGAGTCTGCTTACATCTGTAGGATCAGAGCTGGTGAATTTGAGCAAGGAATTCTCTGTCTTTGTTTTAGATATGTGTAGTGAAAGTGCCTAATGAGATTATAGTGGTGGTGGTGGTGGTAGTATTAGTAGTAGTAGTAACTGGCCTTTGTCTGGCACTTGAAAGTTTGCAAAGCACTTTACAAATTTCATCTCCATTTGTCTTCCCAACAACCCTAGGAGGTGGGTGCTTTTATTAACCCCATTTCACTGTTGAGGAAACTGAGGCAAATAGCAGTTATGTGACTTGCCCAAAGTCAAACAGCTAGTAAGCATCTGATAAACTGGATTTGAACTCAGGTCTCCCTGACTTCAGGCCCAGGTGCTACCTGGTGCACTAAGGCACCACCAAATCACAGAGTCTTGGGGGTCAGAAGGCCTGCAGAGGCCTCAGAGTCTTCACCTGTGCTTGAGCAGAAATGATCCTGCAGTGTTTGCTGAAGCCTCCTAGGAGGGGGCATGCCTTCTGACCACCATGCTATTCCACAGGCTCTGATCCATTAGGGAGTTGTTGGCTGATGCCTTGCTTTGACTTCCACCCTTCTGGAAGCTGCACCCCAGGATACCTCAATTCTTGGGTTTTCTCCTTACAGTTGGGAAGACCTTCCTTCCCATCATTCCCTTTGATGGTAGGGGCTGCATGTGTCTCTGGTGCCATATTGAGACCACATCCCCCAAGGCTTTGCTGAACCCCAGAGTTGGCAGGGAACCCCCGGCTCAGGGAGCTTTGGTGGCTCCCTCCTGCCCCTAGGACACAAGGGGAAGGTGTCTGTTTGGCATTAAACCTCTCTGTGACCTGACTCCAGCCTCACAAGACCCCAGCTCTGTTTCTGTAGAGGACTGACTTCAGCACATGGGATACAAAGGGACTTTTTACCCATCCTCACTGATGACCCTTGGTTTCTTGCCTCTGCACTTTTTCCTGGGGTATCCGTTCTGCCCAGGACATTCTGTCTCCTCACTGCTGACTCCTAGAGCCCTGGGCCCTTTATGGGATCAAGCTCACTCCCTCTAAAATTCTTCTCCTGACTCTCTCAGCTGTTATACCCACACCCCTTATTTTGTCTCACACACATCTTGTATTTGCCTTTTCTGTTCATGGCATAAAATGTGCACTTCCTGAGGGCAGAGCCCTTCTTGCCTTTTGTCTCTGTATCCCAGTGCCTGGCACAGCATAGGCATTGGCTAAATATTTGATGATTTATTTCTGATAGATAGCACTGTGTCTAAACCTCCTATCTTATAGATGAAATAGAACTGGGAAGTTGTAGGGAGGTCAATGACTTGCCTAAGGTCATACCTCTGATGGGGGTAGAGATAGTATCAGAAGGGATGGAGGGTGGGGCACAGTTACACAGAGCAAAGGGCCCAGAGTCAGGAAGACCTGAATTCAAATCCAGCTTCAGACACTGACCAGCTGTGTGATCCTGGGAAGTCACTTCACCTCCGCCTGCTTCAGTTTCCTCATCCATAAAATAGGAATGATAGCAGCACCCACCTCCCAGTGTTGTGAGATGAAATAATATTTGTAAAGCACATGGTAGGCACTACATAAATGTCATCATCATCATCATTGTAGTCGTCGTCATTGTTGGTTTTATTTGACAAAGCCCAGCAGTCCCGTCTCTGAGGCCTGTAGCCTTTTCCCTGCTTCTCATAGGCCCGGAGGTAGGCTGGGGCAACACTTGGTCAGTAAGCATTTATTAAGTGCTTACTGTATATCAGACACTGTGTTGTGTTGGATATGCAAAAACGGGGCAAAAACCAGTCCCTGCTCTCAAGGAGGTCATACTCTGATGTGAGGGACCCCATGTCAATAACTAGATGGATTCCAGACACAAAGAGTGGATGGAAGGTGTTCCCAGAGGGAAAGGCACAGCAGGGTATGCACATGGAAGGATTTCTTTCTAAGGCTCCTGCAGGTGGGAAATCACTGCCCTTATGGGTTGTTTCATGCCCAGCTTCCTCCTGGCCTGACCTGAGATACTGCGCACCTCAGCTACAAGGAAAGCAGTTGCCCTCCACCATGTCCTCCAGTCGTGCCCGCAAAGCCCCTGCCTGACGTCTCACTAGATGCCCACAATGAGCCTAAGCCCCCAGGTCCCAGGCCTACAGCCTGGTCACCCGCTGGTCTGCTAAGCCCCATCACCAGCTTAACGGACTGTGCTGTGCTATGCTGTGCTGTGCTGGCTTCCTCAACGTGCCAGATCATTAAGACCCAAGACGCTCACAGGCTGGCTGTGTCCTTGGCAAGTGGACTGGCTCCACCAGCATCCCAGACCCAAACCCTGCCCTTTGTTCCCTTTTGTAATGAGGGGCAGGCATGGCCCCCTCCCAAGAGCTGAGCAGCCACCATGCTGAGTCTGAAACACAAGGTGGGAGGTTCTCAGCTGACATGTGGCCATCCCTCTGGAGTCAGGGACTCATTAGGCTTTCTAATGAGAACCCAGGATGTGCTGGGCTCCAAGAGGCTGTCCTGCCAGGGTGCGAAGAATGAGTGTTTGCTGAGCTCCCCGCTCCTCACCACCCCCCCTGCCAATTACCATGATTTGGCAAGTCATTTTGGCTTGGGAAGCAAGAAGCTATGATTGTATTCTATTAGCAAGAAAAGTAAGAACATTTAGCTGTGAGGGCCTTCCTGAGGATCTTGACCCCTGTTCCATCCTGGAGTTTGGGTAGAGGGAGCACTGGTCTGCCAAGAAACATCAGGCTGGCCTGACTAACTTAGGATCAGTTGGAAGGGGACCTTAGAGATCGAAGGGTTAGAGGCTGCAAGAACTGGAAGAGACCCCAGAGGCCATCTGGTCCAACCTGTGCTTCTCTGACATGCGGTCATCCAACTCTTTCTTGAGGCCTGTGGATAGGTGGAGCTGACTCCCTCCACCTGAGATAGCCCACCCCCCCTTCTCTGGAGATGTCCCACCCATTCCTCTTGAGATACCCCACTCCAATTTGAGACAGCTTTAATTGTGAAGGAGATTTTCCTGGGTAAACATTCTCAGGGATCACCCTGGTTCTCCTTCTCTGGATACCCTCAGGTACATTCACATCCTTCCTGAAAGGTGGTGCTTAGAACTGAATACAACAATCCCTGTTGGGTCTGACAATATCAGTTAAGTACTTGTTATGTTCAGTGCACTGGAGGAGGGACTAGAGACCCAAAGAGAACATGAGCTCCTTCCTGCCCTCACGAGGTTCCCATTCTTCATCATCAAGAGGACTTCAGATTGCTGGGGCTGAAAGGACCTGAGGGATCGCAGGCTCCCAGAGTTAGAGCTGAGAGAGGCCTCCTGTATCAACTTCTTGCTTTGGCAAACGTGAGATCGGAGACCCAGGGAGGGCAAAGGGCTTGTCCTGGATATTTCAGAGCCAAGACTTGGTCCCATAGCTTCTGGCCTCCTGTCCAGGGCTCTTCCCACATTCTGATTCTGAACCTTGTACATCATGCTCCAGTCACTTCCTCAAGTCAAATCCAATTATTAAGTGCCTACTGTGTGCTAGGAACTGCAAAGTGCTGGGGGTACAAAGAAAGAGGAAGTTACAAGGGGCTCAGCAATGATGAAGGACAAGGTGTGCCAGCACCATGGGGACAAACGTAAGGTAAAGTGGAGATGAGAAGATCATGGTGGAAGAAGGCCCAGACCAGAGGTCTACCCAGGGAGGGAGCAGCTGGGAGCTCTCCCAGGAAGGCTTCCTGTAGGCGCCACGGAGGCCTTTGGTGCTGGACTGAGCCCATCCATTTTCTTGCCTCAGTTCCTCTTACTCAGTCCTGATGCCTCCAGTGACCGTGCTGAGCTGCCGTCAGCCTGCTCCTGCTCTGTACTTGTCGTGCATGCTGAGAACGTGGAGCCCCAGTGGATAGCCTTGGTCTAGACATTCAAAAGGGTCCAGAAACCAGGAAAGACAATCCAATATTTAGTAAGCCCCTGTCTGTGCCAGGCTCTGTGCTGGGGGCTCAGGGGATGGCGACAAATGAAATCATGACTGCGTTTTAGGAGCTGCTATCTGGGGGTGGGGGGAACACCTGCTCAGATCTTCTAGGGGTTCTGTGGTCTCTTGGACACAAGCATGTCCCTCCAATGGTGCAGACTGCATCCCATCAACACATCCCTTACTACCTGTGGCCTTTGCCAAGTAATTGAACCTCGTAAGGCCTTGGTTTCCTCTTCTGTAAACTGAGAGGCCTGGACTAGACAGGCTCTGAGTTTTCTTCCTGCTCTTATGAAATGGAGGGGGGAGGAAATCATGGAAGGCTTCATGGAGGAAGGGGTACGACTGAGGAGGAGCACATTCCAGGGTTCGGGAACCCCATGTACAAAGGCAGTCAGGTTCTGGCTGCCATCACCTGCCCTCAGGAAGAGGCAGTGGCCCAGAAAAAAACCTTTCCCCCGCCGTGCACACAAAACCCCCACTCACTGGTCTGGTATGAAAGAAGCCACAGACTCTGGGCAGTAGGAGCCAGTGGCAAAAGCCACAAGCAAAGCATTCCTGAGAAAGCAGGTCCCAGCCCCGAAGGGCAGCAGGTTCAGTCTGCCTCCGATGCAGGTGCTCGCTTTGGCTCCCCCTGCAGAGGGCTTCTGGGGGGGAGGAGGCAGCTTTGGGGTGGGAGACAGGGAAGGATGAAAGTCTGGTTCCCTCCCTTTGAACAAAGTAAGACTTCTAACGGTATTTCTTGGGCGTGTGAGAGCTGTTGGTCAATTTAATAGGAACTGCTCCCTTGGCTCAGGTTGTGTGACCACAAACCACAGGACAATTTTGCAGCTTGGTAAATAAAATGGGAGGGAAAGATGGAAAAGCAAAAAAGAGGGTTTGAGGCTTGGGACAAAGGGTGGTGAGCTGGGAGGGAGATCTGGTGGGGAAGGGGCCTTCTCCCAAGGCCAGCAGTGCCATGGGCCTGGGACCCAGCAGGAAAGGAGCAGGGGTGCCAACGATGAGGCCTCCCAGGACTCAGGAACACAGTGGGGATGTTTCCTGAATGTTTGTTTCGGTCCTTGGCGGGTATAAGAGAAGGAAATAGGACTAGAAACACCATTCTTGTGGTATTTCCGACTTGGACACAACCAGGAAGTATGGGAAATGTCCACTGGTGTGAGCAGGAACTGGGGGCTGTGTGAAGGTGGCCACATGCAGACCTGTGGATGGCTGCCCCCTGGTCAAGGAAAAGACTGCCATCCACCCCAAAGGAAAGAGCCCTGAGTTGGAGTTTGGGGACCCAGGTCATACCCCTGCCTGCCTGCCCCTCCACAGTCAGGGAATTTTGGACAAGGCTTTTCCTGGCCTCAGTTTCCTTCTCTTTAAAGTCAGAGGGTTGGACTAGGTGATCTTTAGGCTACTTTCTAGTTCTGATATTCTCTGAACTTGCTTCAAACACCTGAGGAAAGACCTTGGTGATCCACCAAGGCAGAGACTGCCATTCAATTCAGTTACACAGAATCATCTTTGGAACACCTACTGTGCACCAGACTCTGTATCATTGTAATGGAAGAATTCTGCTTTTTTTCTGAAAGATCTAGGTGATGAAGGAGATGGAGGGAAGGCCCAGCTCTGCCCATGTAATAGCCGTGGCAGCCTAGGCCAGTCATTGGGCAGCTTTCCAGGACCCCTGTGTGCAGAGGAGTTATCAGCTATCTCTAAGAAAATGTCCTCACCTAAATCACTGAAATCTTAGGTCCCTACCTGTCCCCCATCACAGGACAGTCAGACATGGTCCAGACATTTCATTAGAAGCTTGTAAGTGGGCATTTGTCTCCATAGAATGACTGATATGAGAAGATGTCATGGGGCTCTGACAGCTACATACGTAGAGACAGTGAGGGATGAAGTGGAGAGAGTGCTCATCTTGGGGGTCCTGAGTTTGAATCCTGTTTTAAACACCTGTTTAAAACTTGTTTTAAGCTGTGGGTCCCTGAGACAATCACTTAACCTCTCTCAGCCTTGGTTCCCTCATCTGTAAAATAAGAAAGTTGCACCTGTCACCTTGGGGTCCCTTCTAGCTCTAAGTCTACAATCCCATTAAGCTGACATTTCTGCAGCATTTTACAAACCATTCAGTTGTCAGTTTGGGCATCTTCTCAAAGGTCAGAGAGGTGGCCTCATTTGGGCAAGGATCACATAACTAGTCATGACTGTAGGTGGGATTTGAACCTAGCCCCCTCCTGACTTCAGGGTCTACATTCCCTCCTTCTGTCTATTAGGTAGAACTAAAGGGAAGGGTGAGTGATGGGGAACCTTACCCATCCCCATCCCTCTCCCTGGCCCCCAGAGCATTCTTTGTAGCACCCTAATCCCATTTCATACTCCTCTCTCTTACAGTGCCTCCTCTGACCTGTTCACAGCCTGTCTGTGAGGGCATGGCCCCCATCGGTGGGTATACCCCTCCCTGGTAGGTGAAGGTGTGGGAAGGCACATCCTGGAGTCAGGAGTCAGGTGTGGTGGTGAGTCATGTGAGATCAGACTGGAAAAGGGGAGTAAGTGCCTCTTTGGGAAGGCTGAAGACTGGATTCAATCCTAGAGACAGTAGGGAGCCACTGAAGACCTGAGCGGGGGAGTGGCATGGCCAAAGCTGTGCCTCAGGAGGTGACTGGCAATGCACGAAGGCTGGATTTCAAGGGGGAGCTGGAAACCAGGGCCCTAATTTTGCAGCTCCTACAACAAGCCTGTGAGGAGATGGAGAAGGCCTGAGCTCCCATGGCTCTGGACATACGAAGGCACATGAGGGAGAAGGCCTGGGACATGGACTTCAAGACCCTGACCTGGAGTCTTAGTTGCAGCCACTGTGCTGAGCCTCACCTGCTTTCTTGGTGAAATGGAAACAGTGATGCATGTGTTACCTACTCATAGAATATGGACCCAGGATCTCTTCCAGTTCTGTTTAGGTACCTGGGGTGTAAGTGGGAATCTGAGAAGCAGAGACCTCGAGAAGAGGGCAGCCAGGGGCGCTAGGGGCTGCAGACCGACAGTTGATCAAAGGAGCAGAAGACAAGGCTCACGGAAGCACAAGAGCTGGGTTTGAGTGTTTGCAGGGCTGTCGTGTGTCCATTTGGCACCAAGAGTGTTGGGAGAAAGCACAAAGCGGTGATTTTAGCAGCGAGAGCTGTTCAGAAGCAGAAGGAGCCACCTCCAGAGGTGGCTGGAGGACTCCATGCAGGCGCTGGTGACTCCTTGTGTATCCCACGAAAGGTTCTTTGCTGGCCTGGCTCAGACTAGCTGGCCACAATGCTCCCTTCAAACTCTTAAGTTTGCCAAGCTCTATTAATTTAAACAGTGCTAGGAAGGGAAATTTTAATCTACTGAAGAGACAAAGTGGCTAAGCTGGAGTCAGGAAGGGGTGGTTTCAAACCCTGCCTGGGTCAGCCAGTCATTAGCTGTGTGACTGTGGCAAGTCATTTGGCTTTCCTGAGTCTCGGTTTCTCTTTCTGTAAAATGGGGCTAAGCACACTTGTAGTGCCTCCTCTACAGATTTGTCCTGAGGACTAAATGAGGTCATGTCTATAAAGTCCTTTGGACACATTCAGGTGCCACATAGAGACACATCAGTTACCTGGCTTCAGTTTGCTCTTTTCCAAGTCCCAAGCCCTCTCTCTCCCACCTTCATCCTGACTTTCTTCACTCAGAGACCTTGGTGGCCAACACCACAGAACTGGGAGCAACCATAGAGGCCAGCTGTTCTAGATTGTATCAACAAGGAAACTGAGACCTGTCAAGGTCACACAGAGAACAAAACCCACCAACTCCAATTATAGATGCAGCTCCATTGTGTCCCCTCCCTCCTGTCCCATCCTGTAATATAATCATTTTAGCTTGACATTTAAAGACAAATCTTGTCAGTCCCTTGTGCACCCCTCCATGATTTGCATGTGCTACCTCATTTGGAATCTAACTCATATTCCCTATGTAAAATTTGTCAATTAGCCCGGTATGCAGACAGTTTTCCTTGTCAGATATGGGATTCATACCCATCTGTCCAGAGGAGACCACTGAGCTGTCCTGAGAGAGAGCATGATTTAGTGACAGAAGGCTAGCCTTGGAGTCAGGATGGCCTGGGTTCAGATGCTGGTTCTGGACATGTTGTCTGTAGGGCACTGGGCAAGTTCCCTAGGCAGCTCGGTAAGACTGCCAACGACAGAAGGGTACTGAGGTGACTTAGTGGAGGGGATTTCTACTCTGCAAGCTCCTCCTCACAGTGATGACCTCACAGCACTTGACCATCAAAATGAATCTCTCACTTCCATGACTGTGACTCACAGGGCTTCCTACACTTGAAATGCCTTGCTCTCACCTATCAAATTCCCACTCATCTTGTAAAGACTCCAATGCCACCCAGAATAAAAAGGACAGAGAAATTTAGAGTAGGAAGAAGGCTTAAAGCTAGCCCAATCCATTTGGAGATAAGGAAACTGAGGTCTGGGGCAGGTAAATGACTAGCTCAGGACTGACCACTCAGCTCTATGTGTGCCAAAGCCAGGGCTCCTTCCACTATACCAACTGTTTCCCTCCAGGAAGTTCTCCTTGGTCATGGAACACAGTTGATGATGGCCTTTTCTCCTTGGGACTTTCCAATATTTATACTTATATTATGTGGTCTTTCATAGAACAAGCATTTATTAAGCACCCACTGTGTGCCACAGACTTTGTGCTAGATCTGAAAGATAGAGGCCAAAATGGAACAGTGATTCCCTGTGATTGAACTGAATTTGGGAGACTTTACTGCCTTCTCTGAAGGGGCAAGTATATTTTCCAAAGTGTTTGGAGTCAGCTCTCTGCCCATCCATCCAAGGATCAAAGCTGATGGTTTTTTCCTCCCCCAGAAAGGTTTTTTCAAAGCTTTCTCAAGCTTCCACAGACAGAGTCACATTACAAATTGTCCTTTGTCTCAGCACAAAGTCCCAAGACCTCAGAACCCATTTAGTTCACTCTTTAATAAAATTACATCATACCCTGGAAGTGGGCATCCAGCCTCAACTTGAGGGGGATCCCATCTTGAGGGGGTGAGCCAATGCTATGTAAGCCTAAATACCACTGCTATCTGCTTATTAGATGTGTGACACATGATAATGACATGTTTGAGGCCAGAACTTTGGACAGTTCACAAACATGAATGTAGGAAATGTGATTAAAAAACCCTAATCACAAGAAAACAATCATAAATCCTCACGCAGGAAAAGGAAAATTAGGAGGAAAAAATAAAAACAATGGAGCTAATGGAGGATGATAAAAAACAAACCCCAGACAGGACAGATGACCAGATGCTGAACTGACAGAGGGACAGCCTCTTTCTATTTGTCCCTCACCATGAGGCTGAGGTGAAGGGAAGCCACTGAAATAGAAGGTAGTTATCTGGATCTCATCCCACTGCCAATTGGAGAAGCTTCTTCATCTGGAAAAATCTCATCAGTAAGAATGACTGGGCTCCTTAAAGCCTGTTGCTTATTCTAGATGATTTTAGTTTCCTTACTACGATCTCCCAAGATATAAATAGAATGTGCTCAAGCATTCACCTCGGGTTCCACAAGTAAATAGACAATGCTTGCATCTTGGAAAGGGGGTGCTAAAGGTGACTAGAGGAGGAGGGAGAGGACCATGGGGGTGGGGCTGAGAGAACCTGGGACCAGAGTCATGAGGTTGCAGAAAAATTAACCTATCTAAAAATCACTGAACAAAATCCCACATTATGAAAACTGGTTTAAAGCTATATTTCTATTTGGAGGTGACAGTCTGGGTCTCCTTTTCCATGCTTACCTCCACTAGTCGCTGTACTAAGGAACAAGCGTCTTTGTATCAGGAGCCAAGAACTCTCTATGTTTGTAGTTGGGGAATTAGGCACTGTGGAATACTACTGACCATGGCTTTTCTTTCTCTTCAGCCTGTGTCATTTAGAAATCTGAGGGTTTAGATAAATGACATCCAGCCATGCATCTGTCCATCCACCTGTCTGTCTATTTCTCTGTCATCCATCTATCCATCACTATCAATCCAGGTATTATCAGTCTATCATCCATCAATTATCCATTCACCCATACATGTCATGAATCAATCATCATGCCTCTTTCCATCCACCCATCTATTTATTGCTCACCTTTCTAATGGACACTAGTTAGAGGGGGCACCTTTGCTCTGAGGATGGTGGGACATAGAGATATCAAGAGTGATTGATGACTATCTGACTACAAGTCCCGAGTTCAATCAAATCCTACCAATCCCTATGTTTGTCTTGATCTTACCTACTCATGAATGACTCCAAGTCCATGGTGACTCTTCCCATTGCATTTAGCTACTTCCAAAGGCACATACATAGAGAATGAGAATATAGATGATTTTGCTATGGGTGCTACAGAGACTGTTATCGTAGCTTATTTAGGTGTTGTCTCTGATAATCCCCGGAAAATTCTATCTCACCTGGACACCTGGAACAGTCTGGGCAAAGCTGACTCCAAAAATGGTCTGGTGTCCAGATCGGTGAGGAAAGAAACAATACCCTGCCAGGAACTGAGTGTGTCGTAGCCTAGCGAAGAGCCATTGTCAGACATTGGCAGGGTTGTCATGGGGAGGGGGATCAGCTTCCCTGGGCATGGCATTGGGAAGTTGGAAGCTTCCCCTCCCACAAGGGAAAACTGAGTGGCCATTAGTGATGCTGTGGAGCCACGCGTCCTCGGATGGGGTGGACAACAGGGCAACTGAGGATTTTCTAGATTCTGTCATTCTGCTCTTGTATTTTTGAAAATTGACGAATCTGTGGCTTGTTCAGAGAAAACTGGGGTGTGGCAAAAGCTCTCACCTTTAGAGGATCACATTCCAAAATGATGTTACCTTAGACAAACCCTTAAAGATACCATCTGAGAAATAGGAACCTGAGGGCTTGGCTGACACTTTATAACCCCTTAAAGTCTGTGCAGAGATTGATAGATACTAACTACCCCATCTGAGTCTGACAGCCCTATGGGGTCAGTGCTAGATGTGCTATTATCCTTGTTTAATAGGTAAAGAAACTGAAACTTTGGGACATTAAGTGACATGCCAGTGCCAGAAGTGGAATTCAAACCCAGGTCTCTACTGAACTCTTTCATGATCTGAAAACTAGGTTTCCTACAATTCTGTAGGGGAGCCTTCACCTGACCCTTCAGGGTAAATCAGTGTACAGCAGAGATAAATCATCCAGGGAAGGGAAGTTGTTGTGAGCATTCTAACATCCTTGGCATTTGTGGAAAGGACAGGAGCATCCTTTCCCATCTTGCTTGCTTCTCATTGCAGCTGGGCTTTGGGTCACATCATCTCTCATGCCTCCTCTGGAGCCTGGCTCCATCAATTGTCCGCTCGATTTGTTTCTCCTCTACACTCTCCTCCTCTCCCTGTTTTCCCTCTCTCCCACCCACTGACCACAGTGGTGGGATAACTGGGGACCTCAAGGCAACTTGAATGCTTCAGTGGCTCTGTGACCTGTAAGCTGCATGCCACTCCATCCTGGCCAACAGTCACCCATTTTCTTCCCAAAGGTCTCCCCAAAGTGCTCAGAGCCTTCCTCTTTCTCTCTTCAGAGTGCAACAATATTAACATTAATTAATATTAATCTTTGGATATCTCTACACGACAAGCTCATGGTCTTCTAGAGGCAGTTGGGGGCACCTAGGGTGAGCACTGGGCTTGGAGCCAGGAAGACTTGACTTGAAACTCAGCATCAGACTCTTCCTAGCTGAAGGGCCCTGGGTGAGTCACTTCACCTCTGTCCACCTCTGTTTCCTCAACTGAGAAACAGGGGTAATAACATCACTCGCCTTCCAGGACTGTTATAAGGATCAAATGAGATCATATTTGTAAAGCGCGTAGCACGGTGCCTGTCATACAGCAGGTACTTAATAAATGTTTATTTTGTTCTTTTTCGCTCTACATTTCTTCACTGCTCCGCCTCTTCTGTGTGCTACCTTGTTTATTCCAGCCTGCAATCTGCTAACACACTCCCCTGGCAACGCTAGGTTACAAACGTGAGTGATAAGTGTAGACCGTGGATTAGCAGGAATGAATCAGCTCTGATCTTTCAGATAGTCGGTCACCTAACAAAATGGCCCTGGAAGGTGGGTGGCTCATGAACATTTCGATGGAGTGTATCTGGAGCAGGACTAATGAAGAAGGCAGGAGCCCCTCAGAGGGACTATCTCATGTATACCCTTTTGTTCATGAACAGGCGTGTTAAGGGCCTCCAGGCCCCAAGTGGCTTTATTTCCTTCTGTATGCCTTTTTTTATTCAACTCCCCTCCCTAAGCACCATGGGTTAGCCTGGTTTGCTCGCTGCCAAACAAAATATAATTATGGAGTAAATTTTCACTGTGGTGTGCAGGGAATTTCCAGTCACATTAATGGAAATTGAAGACAAAATCCCTCCCCACCAAACTGCAAACATGCCTTGTTCTAATGGGACCTGAAGACCAGCTGCCTGTCAAATTCACTTGGGATGGAAAGGGATTGGCAGCCTGGATCAGAGCCCATCCTGCCACAAAGGCAGCCTGGTCCTGCTTCTGCTCACAGTACATGGATTTGAGCCATTTCCCTAAGAATCTTTTATTAGGGCAACACAGTCCTTTGGAAGAATCTCTTCAAAGAGATTTGAGGAAATTTGAGGCTGGGAGCTTGCTGGGGACAGCAGCTCTGACAGGGCATTTTCTCACCATCACATTGATCCCTTTCAACATAATGACAGGAAATAGGCAATTCCCTCAATCTGGACACTTTTGTCTCCCTTAAATCTGCTCCCTAAACACCCTGTTGGAAGAATTTCAGGCCTCAGCATCTCTGTGACATTGGCCGTTCCTTCCCATTCCATTCTACAAATGTTTAGTAAACATCTGCCATGAGCAAATCACTGGGTGAAGTTCTGGAGACAGAAAGATGAAGGAAAATACCATTTCTTCCTTTAAGGAACTTATAATCAAATGGGGGATGTGACAGTGAACAGTGAATTATAATACAAGGTGTAATCCATGAGGTGCACAGGCAAGGTTGTGGGGGGGATGAAAGGTTTTAGAGCTTTGCATGTAAATCAGTGGCTTCAGAAATGGGTGTTGATTTATCTAAGGGGAGAGCAAGAAGGAATCCTTTGGGGGGGGGCTGGCATCTCAGCTAGAGGAATAAAAGGAGACCATCCCGGGGAGAGAGAAGGTGTGTACAAAGGTAAGAAGGGGCTGAATCAGCCACGAAGACTTCTAATCAAGCACAGATGGGGCGGTCAACCCACAGTACCAATTCATTCCCAATTGATAGGCAAAAACAAAGTCCTAAGGAAAGGTTTATCAGATTGGTCACAGCATGCCTCTGATCTACCTTCTATGTCACATTCTCTGCTGAGAGGAAATGGGATTGGAACTGGGAGCTGGGAGAGATGTTTGAAATATCCATTGGGACAGAGGTAGAGCCAGAAATGGGGGAGTGAGGGAAGGATTGCTAAGCAGTGTTAAAGGTCCAGTTAATGGAGGAACGGTTCATGAACCAAGTCAGAATTATTTCATGACTTCTTCTAGGATTTCTGCATGGCTCAGGAGTAGGAGCAGAGAAGGCAGAGGGTGGAGGTGACTCAGGGTGAGGTATTAGTGAGGGATGGACAAGGGGGAAAGACAAAGGGAAAAAGGATTCAAAGGAGAGAACAGTGCATTGTAAAAGCAAACACAACCCAAGGGATGGATTAGGGCAGGGGTGGAGAACCTGCCACATATAGCCCCCTAGGTCCTCAAGTGCAGCTCTTTGACTTAATCCAAACCTAAAAATGAGGAGGAATTCCTACCTTGCTAATTAGAAAGTATCCCTTTCTGCCTTTTGGGTTACCATGAGAAGCCACACAAGCTTTCTTCTTTGTGAAGAAAACCACAAAACCATGCTGCTTGGCTTCCCTCTGAGTTGATGCTCTGAAACCCAACTCTAGGTAATGTTCCAAATGGCCACTTCCTAAATCTCCCATTCCAAACCCTGTCCTTCTCACTTCTTACTTTACTGAAAAGATCAAGGTCTGTATCCCCTGGATAGACCCTCTGCCCTTCCTCCTTGACTAGCCCCTTCTGCACGGACTTTTCCTTCCATGCTCACCTGTTTTCTTTAGGACTACGCTCCATCAGTCATTCCTTGTATTATTACAAGATATTTTCCATCTGCCTTCAAGGAGATTTAGTTTTCTTATTATAAAAAACAATCCTCATTCCCTGACACCCAGGGACTACTTTCTTAGCTGCTATACCATATCCCTCCTTATCACTGAAGCAGTGATTCATCCCCAACCCTCCTTCAGTCTCCTATGTTCTGGTTTCTGCCCCAAATACTTTGTTTTGATTCCTTGGGGGGAGGCTACAAAGATTCTAGTTTACACTGGAAGAGCGTCATTTAGTGACGTTGAAAGGTGGGTTGGGCTGTCTTGGAGGTGCTGGGCTTCCCTGCTAGGAGGTTTGGAAGGATCCTTGGGGTGGGTGCAGGGGATGGGATTTTTGTTCACAGTGAGGCTGGCCTTGGTGGTTGTTGAGGTCTTTTCTGGCCTTCTGATTTAGTGATGCAGTGTTAGGTGCTAGGCCCTGGGAATAAGAGATAAAAACACGTGATCTCTTTCTCATTTGAAGACATCAACTGCCAAATCCAGTAGGTCTTTCTTAGCTCTTATTTCCTTTGACCTCTGAAGAATTGGATAGGCTGCTAAGTCTCTTTCTTTGCCTTCTGAATCTTTAAGCCAATCAACAAGAATTTATTAAGACTGACTGGGAACCAGGGGTTTATACTCCATCACAGCCCTTCTTGAATCTCCTTTCTTGATTTGAGGTGATGGGGTTACCAAAGAGCTTGGGAGGAGGTTCTTGCCGGGCTATTGTCTGTATATTGATATCTTTTAAAACACCCTGAGTGATACACCTATTATGCATATTGAGGGGAAGTTAGTTAATCAGTCTGCCTTAAGGATTGGCTGTTGTTCTAAGCCCAGGAATTGGAAGCTAAGTGGAACATCCTGTTAGAGAGGGCTACAACATCATGAATTGGTTCTCCAAAAACACAAGAACAGATCTCCAAGTTTCAGGGTCAGCTTTTGACTCCGCAAAACCTGACATGACCTGCACCTCTGATGGGCCCTTTTCAAGCCAGAGAAGGAGAAAGCATGAGAGAGAGCAATAAGGCTCTCAAGGGTTTCCTTTAGAACTCCTTGCAAAATCTGAGGCAGCTCAGGCACCAGAGGAAGCCAACAGCCCTGAACAAAAACATGCCGCGTTTGTAGTATGTAGGTCTTGAGCCTGTCATGTAATGAGATCCTTCACCACATCTGCTTACCCTAAAACTGAGACATCTGATCAGCTTGTGGGATTACTGAAAACACACTTCCACCAACACCATCCATCATCGTTCAGATACCCCAGATCCAAAGACGTCACAAATGGAATCCACAGCTTTGTTGCAGGTTGTATTGAGGACTTCTCCAATCTGCCACAGGAGACTGAGGTCATGACTTTGAGATTTCCTTTGAGAATTACAGGATCACCCTGTACTTGGCATTAACAGAATCACAGAGAGGAAAAGGGAAGGCATCTCTGGGGTCACCTCATCACCTGCATGTGGACAATGATCCTCTCTGGGGAGTTTGCCATGAATGGGGTGGAACCCAGCCTCGCTCTAATTGGCTCTAATTGGGAACAAGTTTTTTCTTTCAAAAAGTCTGAATGTGCATCTGCCTTGCTTCCTCCCTTGGCTCCCAGTTTCACGCTCTGGGGTCAAGCAGAATAAGCTTGGTTCTTCTTCTCCAAGGCAATTCTTCTGATGCGTGAGTCTTCCTCCTTTTCTTCGGGCTAGGCACCCCTTCTTCCCCACCAGCTCCCACTGCAGGAATTCACTATCTCAAGTGCCCTTTTCTGGATACACTTGAGCTTGTCAGCATCATGAAATATGTCATCCTGAACTGGAGACAGTAGCCCAGGGATGACCTGACCAAGGCAGAAGAGAGCAGCGCCATCTTTTCCCATGTCCTGGACAGCATACTTCCTCTTTGAATGAAGTCTGCCCTTGCCTTTTTGGTTGCCATATTACTGTTGAGTGGTATTGACTGCATGTTCCAATAAAATCCTCAGCACCTCTTTTTGGGAGACTATGGCATTAGAGGCACAGGATGGCACAATGGAGAGAGCACTAGGGCTGTGGGTTCAAATTCTGTTTCTGATACTTAAACCCTAGTCAATTCACTTAACCTGTCAAAACTCAGTCTCCCTGAGATGGATCACGTGGACTCTGAGGCTCCTTTCTCCACAGCCTTGGGCTGCCCAGTTTTCATTGACACCTGGCGACAAGTTGAATTTTTGTGGATGTTGATCTTGTGTCAGAGGACTTTAGATTTCTGTTCCTGCACACTTCTCTCTCCTTTCTCTCTCCTCCTTCTCCTCCCTCTTTTTCACCACACACAAGTCATGCAGTATTTGGGCACAAAATGAAAAGAGTGTTTGAAACTGAAAAATACAGAATAAGATCTCAACAATAAAACCTTAGGAAGAAATACTGAAATAAGTGACTCCCAGGGCTAGCCGATGGGGCCATCACTCACTTGATTTTGCTGTGATCAAAATTAAATTTCAAAGAAATTGCCAAACCCCAGGATACCCTGAGGGAGCTTCAAAGGCTACCATGCCAAGAATGGTCTGTTCAGCAGGTGAGGAGAGGAGTTTGGTGCAGTGAGAACAGAAAGTCCAGAGTCCGATGGCCTTGGGTTCCCATCCCTCATGACTGAAGGAGCAAGGAATGCATTTCCTGTCTATGAAATGGAGGTGCTAAACTAGACACCCTCGAGGCTGCTTCCATCTGTCGGGCCATGAGGAGGCTTCCTCTGACTCCTGTTAGGAAGTTGAGGGGCCTCCTGTTGGCGCCCAGGGCTTTCGGAGGATCTTCTCCCTTTTCGCTCTTGGTTGTCTTTCTAAGAACCTGACCAAGAAGATCACATGCCTTTTTTTGTTCATTCTCTTCTCTTCATTGCCAAAAATAAAACAATAAAAATTCTCTGTTCCCCAAGGTGTTTGAAGAATTTGGTTTTTAAAAGTGCATGACCTGCTGGATTGTTTCTTTTTCAGGGAAGGGAGGGCCTGGGGAGATTTCGGGGTAATTAAGATTCCTCCTTACAACTGCCTTCGGGGTTTGGGGGCCTTTGGTCAGCACGGGTAAGGCGTAGGGAGGAAATACAGGTCCAAGGCCTAGGGTTCCCTTCTGCCAGGGACTGTAAGTCCCAGAGCCCCACCAATAATGTAGGGAGGAGTCAACGGAACCAGCAGCGACTCCAAGAAGAGCACTGAGGAGGAAGAGTTTCTGGAGCCTGGAGCAGGCCCCCAAACTAAAAATCCTCCTCTTCTTTAAAGAATCCTCTGGCCTCATTAGACTTTGAAGATTCACTGGGGCCATGTTGGATTTAAGAGGTGTTAGAGGCTAATCAGAGGGATATTTTCCTCAGTTCTCTCTTGGGAAGGCTTGCCCCCTCACTTCTTCCTCAGCCCCTCTGTGCCCATCTCTGCCTCTGAGCAGAAGGTCTGCTGTCACTGGATGAGGTGGTCAGCAGATGGATGTGTTCGCATTCTGAGGGACTCCTGCACCACAATGAAGACAGGGAGACAAACTGGAATGAGATCAGAGAAGGCCCAAGAGAATGATGGGAGAAATAAAGAGAGGATTCATGAAGGAAGATAAAAGGGATGAAATGTGTATTACTTGGCTGAGTGACAAGTTCAGGGGTGGGTTATGCAGGATCAGAGGCTGGAGCAGGCACAGGATGAAGCAGGGAGGGTACAAGAGACAGAAAAACCCAGGGAGACGGAGGGAGAGACAAGCAGAGGGACCAAGGCAGAGACATGGAAAGACACAGACAGAGGGGCTAATGAGGCCAAGGGGCCAAAGTTAGGCAAGGTTGGAGGTGGGTTACCAGAAGGAATGTGTCTGCCCACCTCGCTCTTGTCTCCTTCTCTGACAGACGTGATAGAGAGTGGTACCCTGAACTGGGTGGGGTGACGATCACATGTCTCCAGCAACAGAAAAGGAAGGACTTTCTGCTTAAAAGGGAGCAAGCCTACCTTTCTATTAAAGATTGTTTTGCCCTGTCTAGAACTAGGACCTGTTTCTGGAGGAAGACAAGTAGTATGTCAGAGGTCATATTTGAACTCAGGTTCTTTGGCTCCAAAATGTACACCAAATGGGTCAAATGATGGCTTTCCCTGTTGTCTCGCACCTAGAACTGACCAGATCTGTGCAGAAGTCTTGGCTAGGCAACACACACACACACACACACACACACACACACACACACACACACACACAAACTCACTTTTAAGATATTTCAAAGAGGAGAATTTCAAAAACTGGAAAAAGTCACCAAAAGAGTTTTTTTTTCTTGCATGCTTAGAAAAAGGACCAAGAAGACATTAGCAAGCCCTGAACCAATGTTTACTATTTTTTAAGAGCAAAGTGGAGAGAGATGGCCTGGAGCCAGGAAAATCCCGGTTCAAGCCCTGCCTGGGACAGAGGAGTGAGCTGTGTGACTCCACGCCTCATTTCTGTTGGGGTGCTACCTGCCACATGGCTGGACAGTGCTGACAAGAACCTCCAGGCTTGGTTTTCCCTCTGAAGCAGATCATGGAAGAGGCCAGCATTTCTCATCAGATGCAGAGACCTGTTGGGAAATGGGACAGAAGTAGGAGAGGGAGGGTATCTCTCCCTCCATGGTGACTTTTGGAGTTAGTATGGCTCAGGCAATGACCCGTGTCCTGTCTGATTCTGGAGCTTGCTGGAGTCATGTTAGGGGAGTGCCATACAAAAATGAATATAGTCATCTAAGTTGTTCTCATTCCATTTAACAAGCATTTATTAAGCATCTGCTACCTGCAGAGGTGAGGGCAGGGGAATCATCTGATCAATCCAGGAGCACTGATAAAGCCTTTACTATGCATCAGGTACTATGATCAGGGCTGTGACTACAAAGTCCAAAGAGAAGCAGCTCTGCCCTGAGGGAGCTGGAGCTTACCTACTGATCAGGGAGTTATGTATGCCAGAGACATCTCCAAGGCTAACTTTGGAGGGGAAGACCCTGGCAGCCTGAGTAGGGAGAGAGAAAGGAGACTCACTGCTCGATGAAGCTGGTTTTGATGTTGGGGTTCTTTCCTTCCCCAAATGGTCTTGTGTTGACTCGTTTCATGTTGGATCCCTCAAGTAGACTGTGGAGAGTGATTTCATTTTGTCCTCAAACACTCAGTGCCTTGCACAGTGTCCTGCACATTTAGGGGAGCAGGTGGCCGTGGGATCTGTGATTGCACTGAAATGGGGACTTATTCCCCACTTGCTGGCCTGCAACGTAAAGGCTTCCAGAGTTGGCTAGAGCAGTGAGAAGTTAGTTGACTTGTGCAGTATCATCCTGCCAGCTTGGAGCAAAGGGATCCTTGACTCTGGGGGTGACTGTCTGTGCACTAAGCCACATTTTCTTTCATGACTCGAAGCATCTCGAGGCTCACTTGTGACATAAACTCTAGAGCCCTAAACGTCTCATCCTCTTGGTCTGGGCCTCTTCTCCTTCCTAGGTTTGCAGCTCTTGGCCCCAGCCCGTCCTCTCCTACTCCACAGCTCCGTTCTTTCTCCCAGGAACAGGAATCTGGGGGCAGCTTAATTCCTGCAGAGCTCCCTAATCTCTCTGAGCACACTGGTTCCAGTGTGTGTGTGTGTGTGTGTGCGCACGCAAAATTTCTCATTCTACTTACAGACCTTCCTTAGAGAGACAGTCTCCCACCTCCTGATCTCAGAAGGTGCTGCCAAGAAACTGTTCTCTCTTCCTGGCCTCTTGGGTTGAGTCGGAGGAGGGAATCTTGTTAGTGTCTGCCTACCGGACCCTGGCAAAGGGGCCCAGCTAGGAGGAAAATTGGAGGGAGAACCATAGCCTGAAGCTTGAAGGATCAGTAAGTCACTCTGTAGCACTGGGGCAGGCAACCCACTCTTTACTGGGCCTTCAGAGGCAGCACCAATCCTATGTATTGTCTGGTCCAGCTCATACCTTTCTGGAAGCAGTCAAGTGGATGACAGAGGGCTGGACAGATGATGATTTCTTATGGGATCAGATAGAATCAATAAATAGAGGATAGACAGGCAGATGGATAGATAGACATAGATAAGAAAGAAAGATAGGCAGAAGGAAGAATGGACAGACTAGATAGAAAGATGAACAGACTGAGAGACGGATAGTTTAGCTAGAAGAATGGACAGATGGGTGGGTAGGTAGATAAGTAGATTGAGATTAGATAAAGGGAGAGGACACTGATAAAACCCTTCTGATGAGTAGGGCACTGTGCTAAGCAAACAGACACAAAACAGAGAAACTGAGACAGTCTGAGGAAGTCCCTCTGTGGAAGCTCACATTCTCATGGGGGAAGACAACACATAAAAAGGGAGAGGAGAAGCAGCCTGGGGGATGGATTCTGGCAAGCCTGAGCCTCAGTTTCCTCATCTGGCTGGAATCCATGGACTTGTGAGTCTGTGATCTCACTTTGCCCACAAGAATAACAAGAGACTTGAGGAGACCGTTTGCTCCAGCCCTGCTCCCCTCCCCATTCTGGCCATTCAGCACACCGTAGTCGCCAGGTGGTGTCATGGGCAGAGAGCTGGCCTCAGTCAGTGAGAATTCAGGTCCTGTCTCCAAGGATGGTTGTGGGGTTTTCTTAGTACAGGATAGATTGCTCAGACAATCATAGGCACTTAATAAATGTTTGTTGATTGACTGACTGATGAAATATTCCATTCATGATAAACTAGGAGAAAAAAATCCTGCTTCAGAAAGAAAGTTCTGGCTTTTTATGATGACAAAAATAGACCCTTGGTGTCCAGACCCCGGTGGGAGTTTCCCCTTAAACCTGGTTGGGTTTGACGCCACATCTCATTTTTTCAGTTTCCCTCACCTAGCGCAATGCCTTCTACTGTACACAGTAGGTGGTTAGTAAATAACAGAAATTTTAGGGGTGGAAGAGAACACAGTGGTCTTCAGTTGAACCCATGGCCAAAAACGTTTCTCTTAGTAACAGCTGCCCAGCCTTTGCCTGAGGACTTCTACTGAGAGAACCCTCCTTGCCTACCCTTCTCCTCCTCTCTACCCACACACCCTTTTCATTGAACAACTCCAGCTGTCAGAGAATTATTCCTGCCCTCAAGACTAAACTGTTCTCAGGGAAAGGTCCATTGACAAGTATGTTAGTGATGGTATGTATAAGCAAAGAGCTTCTTTTTTCTATCTCGTGGTACTGGGGGATCATGGAGTGAAATAAAGTAGTCTTTCTGTGAGCCTAAAAATGGAATATTTAGAGATTTAACAGATGGGTAGGGAGATAGGTAGATGTTTATCAGAGATGCTGTAGAATGAATTCAGAATCTTGAAGGCTCCAATGTTCTTTTCCAGAATTGGGGGTTGAATGATAGGTTGACTTCTCCAGAATTAAGGGGCAGGGGCTTTAACTCCTTATTCCTCCTGGTGGCTGAAGCCTTTCTTTCTCTTTCCAGAAAAATGCTAGTGATAAGAGGCTTAACCCTTTGTGTCCTGAAGAGCACTTAGAGCAAATTCTCCTTTTTAGGAACTAAAAATTGAATCCTTAGATCTTGGGAAGAAAAATATGTTAGAAGGAAAATCTGTGGAAAGTAGAAGAGAGTGCGCACTGCTTTGGACACTAAGGAAAATCTTACCCCTTTCTGTACAAACACTGAGGAAGCATCTTTAACACTATAGGGAAAGACACCAGATCCCAGTAATTTTAGGAGGAATGTTAGCCCTGTTCCTGAGCAGAGCTCAGAGGAGAATTTGAGCACTTGCAATCCACAGAACCACAGACATGAAGGGACCTAATGGCCATTTAGAATAACCCATGCCTGACAAAGAACGTCCTGTATACCTACCAAGTGGCCAACCAGCTTTTGTTAAAGCCCTAGCCGGGAGAGGATCCTGCACCTCCTGAGGTAGCCCCTTTTCTGAGAAGGTAGCTCCCACCCTTTGAAGGCTCCTTCTGAGATGACTAAAACTGCCTACCTATAATGTGCACCTGTTGCTCCTGGTTCTGCTCTCTGGGCAGAGATGTCTCCCACTCCTACCTCATCATCCAGGGTATTTCACCAAAATTAGTTGCATTGAATTGTCCTGATAAATGGCAGCCTTTTTTTGTACATTTGAAGTGGTTTGGTTGTTGTCCTTTATTTTCGAAGAGGATCAAAATGATATTATTATGATAAAGTAAAGTTTCATTGTGTCCGCCTGTCATTGATCAGACTACTATGAGCTCAGAATGCTCTGCCACAGGTTGGGCACAGATAGTCCGTATGAATTTTTGGGGTGGATACTCCAAATTTGTGCATTCTACGTTTACTTTGTGCTCTCTCAGTTCTGCTTTACTCAGAGCACAGCACCCTTTCTGATGTGAGCACCCCATACTGAGCAGTCCTGTGCCAGTGTCTCCCATGTTGCACAGTCAAATCCAAAGTTCTTGAGAGAGACCCTGAGAGTGTCCTTGTATCATTTCTTCTGACCACCATGTGATCACCTGCCCCATGTGAGTTCTCCATAGAATAGTCTTTTCGGCAGGCGTATATTTTGCGTTCGAACAATGTGGCCAGCCCATCAGAGTTGCACTCTCTGAAGCATAGTTTGAATACTTGGCAGTCCAACTCGAGCAAGAACTAAAGTGTCTGGTACCTGATCCTGCCAGGTGATCCTCAGAATCTTCCTAAGACAGTTCAAATGGAAGTGATTCAGTTTCCTGGTCTGGCACTGGTAGACTGTCCATGTTTCACAAGCACATAACAATAAGGTCAGCACAACAGCTCTGTAGACCTTCAGTGTGGTAGTCAGTCTACTCTTCTCTCCCAAACTTTTCTTCAGAGCCTCCCAAACACTGAGCTAGCTGTGACAATACGTGCATCAATCCCATTGTCAATGTGTACATCCCTGGAAAGTACAGTACCAAGGTAAGTGAACTTATCCACAGCATTCAAAACTTCTCCATTTGTTGTAACAGATGGTTTCATGTATGGATGGTGTGGTAGTGGTTGATGGAGCACCTGTGTTTTTTTGGTGTTAATTACCAGGCCAAAATTAGCACAGGCAGCAAAGAATTGATCCATCCTTTGTTGCTTCTCAGCTTCAGAGGCTGCATTGAGTGCACAATCATCTGCAAACAGAAAATCATGCACCAACACTCCTTCCACTTTGGTCTTGCCTTGCAGCCTTTTCAAATTGAAGAACTTGCCATCAGTATGGTAGTTGATCTTGATGCCATGTTCATTCTCATTGAAAGCATTTGACAACATGACTGAAAACATCATGCTAAAAAGCATGGGAACAAGCACACAGCCCTGTTCCACTCCATTGGTGACTAGGAAGGCACAAGAGCTTTGTCCATTATTATGATGGCAAACATGCCATCATGAACTTGACATACAATAGTGATAAACTTCTTCAGGCAGCCAAATTTTGACATAATTTTCCATAATCCCTCCTGACTAACAGTGTCAAAGGCCTTGGTCAGATCTACAAATGTTGTGTACAAACCTCTATTCTGCTCCTGTCATTTCTCCTGGAGTTGTTGGGCAGCAAACGCCGTATAGACTGTTCCTCGGCCCTTTCTGAAGTCACACTAGCTTCAGACCATATGACCATCTTCCAGGTGAAGGATCAGCCCATTAAGGAGGACTCTAGCAAGAATTTTTCCAGCAATGACTAAGAGAAAGACTCCCCTGTGATTGTCGCAGGACAATCTATTCCCTTTACCTTTATAGAGATGGACAATGGAGGCATCCTTGAACTCCTGGGGGAAAACCTCCTCTTGCCATATAACCTGGAAAATTTCAGTTATTTGAAGTAGCATGACATCAGATTCTAGGGCCACAGTCAGGGGAGAGACAGTTGTTCAAGGAGGAGGGTAGGGGCAAACAGCTGCTCATGGCTGGCTGGTCTGTTTCTGAAGTTCTTAGCTTTTTAAAGAGCATCAATGAGTTCTTCTAATCCAGGAAATTGACAAGGAGGTGTGACAATTGGACCCTAGGTGATTGTGACCAAGTAAAAAGAAGCATTTGAGTGATTGGTTTCCATGGCTCTGTGGAAGTGGAGAGAGCAAGTATTTCAAGTCAGCACATTAGACAGTGACCATCAGGGCAGTTGGGAAGCCCCAGAGAAGGGGCCTGTACCTGCTGGGGGTAGGGAGGCTAGAAGAGGAATGTGCCTCTGGCAGTCTACAGGTTGGAGTTTCCACTCATGCAGAGAGATCATCACTTCAAGGGCAATGAGAAAGTCCTGGCAGATGCAAAATTATTTTATTTTTGCTTTTTTGAGACCCCAGTAGTGTTTTCATGGTAAAAAAGAACACTCTGGGAGAAGTCAGTAGACCCAGCCTGTGAATATGAGATTTGGTATGGAGTGGTGATGAGGAGAGAGCTGATGTGAAGATCACAGCATTTCTGGAAAGCAGTTGGTTTCAAGGGTCTTTTAATATCTGATATTTCCTAACATATAACTGTGAGTCATTGAGTAATACATAGTATCCATAGTGTTGAACTTGAAGACTGTCCAAAGGGCAGACTGAGCAGGTGGGAGGAAGCTGGCTATAGCACAGGGACAGGGAATTAATAGGAAAAGTGTTTTAAGGGATGCGGTCAGTAAAAGGGAGAACCAGAAAGAAGATGGGCTGGTCAGTGAGCAAGAAAGAGGGAGGGATGGCCATTGACCAGTCTGCATGGTCCCTTGGTATCCACATAATATAACAGAACTGGAGGGAGGCTCACTGCTTGTGGGGAGGGGACTTGAAATGGGACTGGCATCCTTGGGGTCTTTAGTAAACAGAACATTTGTCATTAAACAAATTCAGGACATTGGACAATCTTGGTAAAAAGATCCAAACATTTTTCTGGAGCTGTACTTTCTGAATTTCAGCGACACCACCTGTTCCAACATTTTTGGACCTCTTGGAAAAGACATTTTCTTCTCCAATTCATAGGATTGTAGGGTTCTAGACCTTGAGATGAAAGGGTCATTGAGTCAGCCCCTTCTTTCACAGATGGGGACCTGAGGCCCAGAGAGATGAAAGGGCTTGGTCAGTGTTTCACAGCAAGAGAGGTACTGATGCCTTATTATGTGCAAACACCTCTAGTCTATTGACTCAATCAATGAAATCATTAAACTAAGCCTAGTTAATCCAGTTGGACAGTAGAGGTCTTTAAGTCATCAGATGCAAGGAAAGATACTTCACAAGATGTATCTCAGACCTGGATGAGGAGATGCAGTTGTGCATGCCTAGTTGGGGGTGAAATATAGATAAAATAGGTAGAACCATGTCTGTGAGAGGTGGCTTAGTCAAGTGAGTGCCTGAGAGGGGACAGCTAGGGGTGGGGAGGAGCTAAGAGCTTCTGCCCCTTTGCTCCCCTTTGACTACAGGAAAACTTGATAAACTTTGAAAGGTCTGGAAGATTGGATCTTCCCACTGGCATCTCAGCAGTGACTGAAAGAAGAATCTTCAATTTGAACCAAGGGAGGACTAGAACCCCAAGGAGAAGCTGCTTTGGGAGACTTCAAGGATTACAGCAGAGAGCTGAACTATGTCCATTTCTGTTGAGGGCTGCCATCTTCCTGGTCCCAGATTCTCAATCTTGGAGCCATCTTGGTCCCTCTCCATCTCACCTCTGTATCCCATCGATGGCCAAGTCTTGTTGATTTCCCATCTCTCTTTCCACATTGAACGAGATGCCCTGGAAGGTGACTCTTCCCTCTAGAGCTTGGATCCTTTGACCCTTCTTTCTGTTCCCACAGTTACTGTATCCAGACCCCTAGCAGCCCCTGTCCTCAGTGGTCTTCTGGCTTTCAGTCTCTCCTCTGCCCCATAAAGTTGCTCATGGCATGACCCTGCTCATGTTCTCTCAGTGGCAGACTCCTCAGCTCAGCATGTCAGGCTGTCTGTGATCTGACCTCTCCTTTGCCCACCTACCACTCCCCATTATGGCTGCCACCCCTGCCATGTCAGGCATTGCCTTCTCCTCTCCACTTCTCAAAATTCTTGTCTTCAAGTCAGGTGTCACCTGTTGTATGAAGTCTTCTCTGACTCCCTGGTGCTCTCCCACCTCTGTTTTCCTGATGCTATAATATTTGGGTACATGTTGTACCTGTGTAGGCTCCTGAGGAGTGGGTGGGCAGGGCAGGGCAGACTGCTTCATTTGTGCCTCTGCATTCTCATGCCTTTGGTAGACTTGGTGCTTAATAGCATGTGTGTTTATAGAGCGTAAGCTTCTTGAGAGCAAAGATAAGTTTTATCTTGGTTTCCTTAGAACCTAGTGAAGCGGCTGGCACACCATAGGTGCTTAATAAATGCAGTCACTTGGTTGAATTGAACTTATTTGAAGATGCATTTAACAATCAGAACTAGGGATCCTGAGTCTCCTCCCAGTCATGACTCTTCAGACCTACAGAAGCTTGTCATAGGAATCCTCATGGGAGAGGTCCTTCCCCAGGTCAGCCCAGCCTCCTTTGGGAGGAGGCTTGGCTTAGGGAAGTGACTGGTCTAACCTGGAGTCCTGTAGGTGCCCAAGGCTTCTTCCCGTCACCCTCTCATGCCAGGCCTCCATCTGTACAGGCAGGCCAGGCCCATAGAGGGGAGGATGAGAAGGACAGTCTCATGAGACATGACTTAAGAACAAGATGGGGCCGGTGGATGGCACAGGCCACCTGGCGCTGGGCATGGAATCAGGAAGACCTGAGTTCAGATCCGACATCAGACACGTATGAGCTGTGTGACCCTGGGGAAGTCACTTAGCCCTGTTTGCCTCAAGTTTTCTCATCTGTCAGATGGGGGTAATAATGACAGCATTTCCCAGGGTTATCAAATGAGATAAGAGTTGTAAGTCCTTGGCGCGGTACCTGGTATACAGTAAATGCCATGTTCATGTTAACGATCATTCTCGTTTTCACCCTGAGGAGTGACTTTGACCAGGTGAGCATAAACCCCTTGAGGGCAGGGAGGAAGCCAGAAGGATCTATGAAGAACTCTTGATATGGAAACTCCCTCCACCAGTACAACAGAGCACAAGCTCTCACTGCCAGAGTGGACAAGTCTGGAGGCTCAGAGAGGCAAAGTCACTTACCCAGGGACACTCAACTAGTAAATGTCAGAGAGGGGAGTTGAGCCCAGGTCTTTCCTGACTCCTGGCCCAGCTCTCTGCACTGTGGTGGACTCTCTCGACGCATGGCAATTGTTAAATTTATTGTGTTGTGCCAGTTCATGGAACCAAAGACCCTGGAGCCTTGTCTGTCCCCCCAGTACAGTCTCTGTACCCTAGATGCTGCTGACCAGCTGTAGTATGCATGTGTCTGACATGTGTACCTGTCTGACCTACAAGCCCAGCTCAGCTTCCTCCCCTCCTCCCCAACACCTGGAACCCTCACATGAGGTTTTACTTTCTAAGCTCATCTGGAAGAAATCTGGAGCAAGTTGGAATTCCACAGTCTCAAGCCCAGTGGCCCAGCTTGGCTGCAAGGGCCAAAGGTCAGGGCCTCTTCCTCCAGGGTGGAGAGGAGAGCCCCCCATGGGGACCTCCCATTCATTCTCTATCTCTGCCACTTTGTGGTTATGTTCTAGCTCATCTTTGTAGCTTCCTCCCCATGGGCTTGTTTCTCATATTGTTTCAATCAACCACATTGAATGACCCACTCTTCATTTCCCAGGCCCCACTAGGACACCTGCTGGAAACAGGCAGAAAGACCCCAAAGAAAAATCCCCATTTTCACTGGCCCACCTGCCATCTTGTGGCATGCTAAGTCAGCCTCCCAGATAGGCCCAAAGACCTGCCTCAGCCATGGGATGAGCCAAGACTGGGCAGAGGCCCTGAGAGGTCAGTGGTCAAGAGTACAGTACACTGCCCAGTTGGGAAGGGTAGTCAGAGGAGGGGGTAGGGCAGGACTGGGGCTGGGGCTAGGAAGTAGAGCAGGCTTCCACTAAAATACTAACAACCTTAGTCTATTAATTTACAAAGAGCCATAGACTTGGATGGATAAGTGATACTGGGCATTTTCACTGCTGAGGATGTTCATTTTAGAGCACCAGTCACAGATGGAAAGAGTTATGGGTCTTAGGACTCAGCTGTAGAACAGGCATGGACCTGAGAGGCCAAACCCCTCTTTACAGAAGAGGAAACTGAGGTAAACAGGGCCAGGGGATGATCTGGCCCATGTCACCAAGATGACAGCAATGCCTAAGGGATGATTCTGATCCAGATCTTCCTGGTCCCAAGCTGTCCCCGGTGCCAGCCTTCCCCTGGTAGGGACTTGCTCATAGGCACACTTGGAGAAAGAGGCAGAACTGGAATCCAGGTCCTCAAACCTCACAGTTCGTGCTCTGGCTCCTGCCTAGGAAGGGCCCCCGCTTCTTCCCTCTTGCTGACATTCCAGATCCTGCCACAGGAGCCCCAGTTAAAATATCAATCTCTCCAGGAGAAGCAAACGATTCATCTTATTAGTCATTCACACCTCCTGGCGAGTGAGCTCATTGGGCCCTTCTTGAGAGCATGGTTGGCCAGGGGGCAGGAGGAGGGCCAGGGTGGGGGAGGGGAACTCATGCTTCTTCAGGGGTAGGAGGGCTCCCAGAGGAGAGGAGCAGCAGCTATGGCCTGTCCTGTCCCCAACACAAATGCTCTGGGGCTCCCACCTCTCCCCTCCATAACCTCCCACTAGCTCCCACTGCTCACCTCATCACCAGGTCTATGGTGGGGATGGGGGTGTATGTGTGCTTGTACATTTTTTCCAGAAAATCTGTGATTTTATTTGTGGGGACCCTCAGCCTCTCTGGACCTCAGCAGTTGACTGCACTTATTAGGGAGTCTTTTTTGCTTAGTAAGACATTCCAAAACTCATGTCCCAAGGACACAGCATCCAGACCCAGCTGCAACCTCCTGGGATGATACTATGGAGGACAATCTTGGTATTTTCTACACACACACACACACATGCAACACAGCAAAGTATCAACGTGAACCGAGGCATACACACAGGTTGTGAAGATACCATAGGTCACTGAATCTCTCAGTGCCCCCAGGCAAATCTCTAAGAGAAGATTTCAGCTTGAATTGGTGGAAGGAACATCCTCCCTCAGGAATTCACTATACTAATGAAACCCCACATCCAGACCTTACCTCTATCTTGGGTCATAGAAGAATTGTGTGACCCTGGGCAAGTCACTCAACCTCTGAGTTCCCCAGAAAAGCCTTTAAGGAGATATGTGATAGAGAAGGGGCTGATCTGTTTTGACACAGGGAGGGGGATCACTCTTACTAGTTAAATCCTTGAACCAGTCCCTCCCCCTAACCCTATACCAGGGGGTGTAGATACAGCATGTGCTATCTCTCTCTCTCTCTCTCTCTCTCTCTGTCCATCCATCCATCTGTCTGGCTATCCATTGATTACCTGTTTGTTTTATTGTCTGTCCATCTGTTTATCTGTCCATCCATCTATCTACTAGTCTTTCCATCTATCCATCCAGTTGTCTAGCTATCCATCTACCTGTCTGTTATCATCTGTCCATCTATCTATCCATCCATCTAACTACCAGTCTTTCCATCTATTCAATCATCCACCCACCCATCCATCCATCCATCTAGTTATCTATCATCAGTAAGCATTTTTCAGTTGTTAACTAGACATCAGACTTGCCAGATGCTGTTTATGGTAATGAGTACGCTCGTATATATGCAGGTGCATCTATGTCCGTAAATGACGAGGGCCCTGTGATCACAAGCACGGGGAGCTCCTGACGTGGCTCTGCTCAGACCATGAGCTCCAGAGCAGGCACTGTTGGGTTTTTGCCTTTCTTTGCATCTTCAGAGTTTATAGCCCAGTGCCTCGTACAGAGTAGGTGCTTAATAAATGCACAGAATTCAGGCTGCCTTGACTCCAGCAATACCTCTCACAACTGCATGTGAGATGCCTGAGGCACTTAAGGTCATAGGAACATGATTTGCACATGGAATGGACGTTAGAAGTCACTTACTCCACCCCTCCCTCAGGTTCTAAGGATCCCTTGATGCCAAAGCCCATCCCTTTACCACCGGTGGTCTCTTGAAGCACCAAGATCCTGGGTATCTCTGTGGCTATAAGGCATGAAATGAGAAGGGGAAGTGACTACCGAGCATAGCACAACTGGTGAGTGCCGTAGTCAGGACTTGAATTAAGATCTTCCTGGACCCAAGCCTGGCACTCTGAACACTGGCTCTTGGTGGGCGTGCTAATCTGCCCCATATGTGCTCACCATACACAAATGCACTCATACACACAGCACGCACCCTTTCTTGGATGTGTCCCAGACTTTGCCTTCCGGGGGTTTGGCCTCCCTTGGTGCAGAACATGCCCCCCCACCCCTCTGGTCCCTCTCCATGTTTTCCCAGCACATCCACCCTGCAGACCTCCCTCTCTGCTCCTAATGTCTAAGGCATTGTCCCTCCTCCAGGGCAGGGATTAACTCAATTTTTGTATCTTAGTGCTTAGCAGACAGTCAGTGCTTGGTAAATAGTTTTCTTCATTAATTAGTTAATTAAAAATATTACTTAACTATATCAGGTAATCATACTAGTATGGTAGGGAATCTCAAATGGCCAAGAGATAGGAGAAGCCTGTGCATTCTGTGCTCAAAGAGAACTCTAACCTGCACAGCTTTTGGATTTGCCAGTGTTAGGGAGTGGTTAGAAAGGCTCAGTAAGGTACCCAGTATCGCCTTCAACAGCCTTTATTCACCAAAATCTATTAAGTGGCCCTTAACGTGCAGCCCACTGTCCTAGAGCTGGGAAGATACACCAAATGGCACATGTCATCCTTGGCCTCATGGAGAAGGGCAGATGGCGTGTACATAAATAGAATAAGCTAAGTACATACGAGAAATAAGAATAAGAATAAAGAGTGCTATGCGACCAGATGGAAGAGCTTGAGTGAGGAGGGGTGGAAACCAGAGAAGGCTCCATGGAGGAGGCGGTGTGTGAGCTAAGCCCTAGCCTGAGTTCTGTCCCCCACTCTGGGACATCTGTCATGATGAATACCTCAATTTCTCCACTGACACCAATCCAGTCCCTTCATCCTTTTTGCTTTTCCTCCACAAAGTCTAACTTGGCCACCACTCCCTGCTAATGATTTCAGGGAAGGTATCCTGGGGCGCCTATTCTTAAAGGATTTCATTTTCTTCCCCACTGAACAAATAAGAGGCCGAGAGACTATGAGGCTGTCTATATTGGCACGAGGATCTTTTCAAATAAAAACTTGGTTTCAGGAAAAAACTCTTCCTGGGATGTGTTGTGTTAATCCCCAGAATGTCAGTTTCGGCTGAAACCACGTGTTTGGCCAGCAGATATTTCCACTTTAGAAGCGTTTGCTTCGGTTGTTTTGGCAGCCACAAGTATTTTTGGTTGCACTGTTAGGATAGCCAAGCGTTTTCATAATATTTTCACCCATGACTCTCAACAGGAAAGTACCCCCTGGCACAAATGTTTGCAAATATTTGCACAAAATGTTTTGGCTGTTAAGATGGTGCACTCTCGTGGAAAACATTTTCCTGACATAAAACATACGGATGCCTCCTTTTGCTTGGACGGGCTGCTAAGTGGTGGAGCTCCATTGCATTTCCTGACCTTAACCAGGATTATGGTCCAGCTCATCTCCTACTTGGCCATGTTAGAGGGGAGCGCTGGGCAGCATCTCCTCTAACTTGGCATCTTGCCCTCTGGAATCTCGGCTGTCCCCTTCTCCTCAAACTGAGGCATTTTCTGCCAAAATTGGTGCCCACGCTAGGTGGGGGGGAATCTCTCATGAGGCACATGGGAAAAAGAATGGCCAAGTGAACCAAATCATTGAGGAAAGAGAATGCCTTTCTCAGCCCAGTCTGAGTCATTTGCAGGATGGGCTTTCATTGGTTGGGGGTAAGGGGAGGGGACAGGAGCGTAGTCTGTTAAGGGCTCCCCCTAGATTTCTATTAGTGTGAAGGGATCAGAAGATGCTCCATCTAGAGTTGGAAGGGACCTTAGAGGTTATTGAATTTACAGATGAGGACACTGAGGCCCATTAAGTGACTTGTGCAATGTCATGTAGCTGTTAGATGCCAGAGTAGAAGTTGATTCCAAGTCTTCCTGGCCCTCTCCACTGTCCATGCTTTTGGGTAGGACAGCACAAATTCCAGTATACTGGCTAGTTCACCCTGCTCAGTTGCTAGACCATCTCCCAATGTCCTTATGACTTAAGGAAGGGTGGTTTCCAGGCCTCCACTAACCCTCATTAGAGCCATAATAAGGAATTCTTTCACCTGGATTTGCAAGTGGGGTTGAGTAGTGAAATAGAGGACAGTAAAAGAGGCAATGACTTGTCACCCAGAAAGTCTCAGCCATCTTCTTGGAGGGCTTGGGAGAGAAGGCAGACCCCAGGAGAAGGCTGCCCAGGACAGGGGCATCAGGGTTGGGACACCTAACCCTGGTTGGTGGCACAAGGCACAGGCTAGCCAAGATTCATAATGGGTTGGGGATGCCAATTTCTGAATTGCCATGGTGTGGAGGGGTGGGGGTAGGAAGCAGACCCTCAGATGGGCAAAAGCTCCAGTCACCTCACCTTAGTTGTACCTCTTGCAAATGAGAGGAAAATCAAAATAAAGGAAATGAGAGAGGCTGAGAGTAATCCCTTATTCCATAAAACATGAGGAAGGGGTGGGACTACGGGCAATTCAGGTCAATTCCACAAGCATTTATTAACCACCTGCCTTGCTCCAGACATTGACTAAAAAGACAAACATGAGAAACAATCCCTGTTCTCGAGGAGTTTCCATTCTACAGCCCGTTGAGCCCTTGGCCGGCAGCTCTGGTCTGATGGGGACTGCCCAGAAACCTGTGCATCAACACTGAGCAAGACTTTGGGGAACTTATAATCAGGGTCCCCAGGGTCATTGCCTGCCATCCCCTCCCTCTCTTCTTCCTTTCCTCTCTCTCCGATGCCCTCTGTCTGTCTCTCCTTTCCCCCTCCCACCGTGTCTCGCACTTCTTCCAGCCACTCATGTTGGTGGCCTGGGCATCTGTTTGCCTGTCCTCTCCCTCATCTCTTCAGTACTGCTCCCATCTGGCCCCTCTTCTCCATTCCCACTGCAACCCCTTGAGTCTTGTCCCTCCCCCCCCTCCACCCCCCACTGCCTCGTCTCTCCTGAACTAGGACTGTAACTGTCCAGGGGTCTTCCTAGCTCCACACCATCCCCTTTCCCAGCCATGCTGCTTCTCACTCTGGTCATGATGCTCCACTGAGAAAGCCTTCATCTCTCCCCATTGCTAGCTCAGTAAAGTATAAACTTCAAGGCTATTCAGAATCTGGTTCCTGCTTCCCTTTCTGGCCTTTTCACATACACTGCATGTGAGGCATGTCTCTAGCAGAGTGGTAAGAACTGAGCTGGGATGAGAGGGAGCCCTGCTCTTTATTGTCTGGGTGACCTTGGGGGAAATCCTCTCCCCCAGCTGAGTTCCAATCTCCCCCACGTGAAAAATGAGGCTAAGATGATCCCTAAGGTCCTTCCTAAAGTCAGTCCACAAACCCTATTGTTCACCCTCCCCTCTTCTCTCTGGGAACTGGTGTTCCTGTAATTCTTCATGTTTGCCCCTTTTCTTTTCGCCAACCTTTCTCTGTTGAAGTCCTTCCTTCTCCTGAAGGACCAACTCAGGCTCAGGATATCTCCTTCCAAGCACCTGGCCTGGCCCTCTCCTCAGGTATCTCACTTTCCCCATTACATTGGAATGTGCCACTTCCCCATGACATCCAAAGTCCCCTGTGCTGATGAGTTGAGATCCCCAGGGCCTAGCACACAGCAGGCTCTTAGTGATGGGGATGTTAGATTGGAAGGTGGAAGGGATCTTAGGTCATTCTCCACTCCCTCTCCCATTTTACAGATGATGAAAAGAAGCCCAGAGAACTTTTAAGTGACTTGCATAAGGTCAGAGATAAAGCACCAGAGGTAGGATTTAAACCCAGGTCCTCATTTTCCAAAATCAGTTGACTCTGCTGTGCTGTCTCCCTTATATGTTGAATTGAATTAACAAGGATAAAGAATTTTTTTTTAATGCCAGCCTCTTTCCCAGATTTTTCTTGCTTTATAACCCCCTCTCTCTCCTTCCTTTACAGTCACAAGAGGGCTTAGGGCAATCAGAACTGTGGGGAAGAGAAAGAACTAAGCCGTCCCTGGACATTCAGGAAAGTCGTCCCCCACCCCCCAGATGAAAACCTCCCCCCATGTCAATGGCCTGTGAAAATGAAGTCCAGTTCATGTCCCGAGGGACGGGTCTGCACCTCCCACACTGACCTAGAACCCGTTCCAGCCTCGGCAGTCCTACCAAGTGGAGGCTGAGAGTAAAAGCTCAAGGAGACGACTTGCACCTTCTCCCAAAAGCATCCTCCTAGTTACGCTGGCAGTGACAGCTCGGGGAAGGGTGGGGGAAAGTGGAGACACGTCCCAGCCCCTCTGCGTAGGGCTCTCTTGCCAGTCTCGCCCATCCAAAGGCTAAATTCACACCTGGGAGTTAAAAAAGCCAGAGCCCAGCCTTCTTTCCACTTGCCCTGCCCGGTCCCCTCCTCCCTCATTCCCCAGCGCCTGGCACGTCCCGGTGCCACTCTTCCCCGGCTGCCCTTTGCCTCATTCCACCCACTCAGCCCGCTCCGGGAGGACTGGTGGCAGCCGAGCGCTCCCCGCTTCCTCGCCTGGCTCCGGCGGCTCGGAGGAAGACTGTCCTCACCCTACCTTTGGCCTCGGGGCCTCTCTGCCAGATTCCGAAAGGCGCCCAACTCGGCCAGCGGCGGCAGGCTGGGGCACGCAGGACCAGGGCATGCTTCCTCAGACGGCTGGCGATGACAGCCCTCCGGGCAGGCTCGGGCACCCGCCTCCCACCCCCAGCCCCTTCCCCCGAGCAGAGAAAGCGGCTACTTACGTAGAGGCCAGTGTGCTCCGCTCCGAAGAACGGGAACGGGCCAGAGATGGGCAGCAGCCCCGAGCCCCCGTCGTCCTGCTTCGGAGTGACAGCGTCTCCCACCTCCGAGCCAAACGGGTAGAAGTCGGCCAGGGGCACCAGCGCCTGGCCCCAGCTGGCCAGCGCCACCAGCAGCGTCCAGCGGGCCAGGCCACGCATGCTCCCGCAGCCGGCTCCCCGTCGGGCCGAAGTTACACCTTGGGGCTGCTCTGGGCAAAGCCAACGCAGCCCGGCCTGGGGCAGTGTCCGGCTGACCCGGCGCTGGGGGCACCGACGCCTGCCTGGGCAACCCAAGCGGGCAGACCTGGCCTTGCAGACAGCGGGGCCGCCCTGGGGGCTCTGTCCCGCTCCCCCCTTGCCGGTGTCCCCCTCCTGTTAGCTGCCTCCCTTTCTGTCTCCTCTGCCTCTTCACCACGTCCCTTTCTATCTCTCTCTCCACCGCACTGGGATCCGCTCACATCCCAAACTCATGTCTGCTCTGCAAACAGCACTAGCCAGGGCGAGGGAAAGAGAGAGACCTCATTCAGAGCTCAGGCCCCGCCTTCCTGGCGACTATTTGAATATTCAGTCCAAGGCCAGCCACTCAGGACCTGGAGGGGGCGGGTCCTGGAAGGGCCTGCTCCGGGGCGGGCTGGGTGGGGCTATGTAAATCCAAGACTGCTTCTTAAAGAGCCTGGGGACGAGAATGGGGAGGGGGAGGGGCAGAGGGAGGGGGAAAAGAGAGAAAGAAGGTGAAGGATGAGCAGGAGAAAGGAGAGAAAGGAGGAGGAAGGGGAGAATGAGGAAAGAAGCGGAGGGGGAGGGGGAAGGGATGAGAAGGGTGAAGGGGACCTTTGCCTTTGCTTTCTTTCCTTTCCCCAGGCCAGGGCTGCCCTTGGCCCAGGACTGATCGGGGTGGCCAGTGGGGTTCACTCTTTGGGTAGCTGTAGCCAAGTGGCCGTCCGGTTGCTGCAGAGGCCCCAGGCCCCTGCCTGGGGAGAAGGAGAGAAGGAGAGAAGACATGTTGAAGGTGGCTGGCTCAAGTCCACCTCACTGGGCTCCTGGGTAGATAAGAGTTCTCCCCGAGCTTTCCCTGAGCCACTTGTAAAAGACTTGAGGGTCAGACCTGCAGATCTCAGTCTTGACTTCACGTGGTGGTGTTGGTGTTGATAGTGGTGGTGTGTGTGTGTGTGGGGGGGGGCACCCATGCTAGCACCCAGGTCTTGGCCAGACAGGACCGGACCTCCTGAACGCCCTGTAAAGGGATGCTCTCTGAAGAATGATTTCCCAGTCTTAGAAGCCCCTTGACTTGTTCCCAGACAGAGCACCAGGCACATTGGCACCTCCCCCGGGAAGCTTTTAAAGCGGCGGGGCGCGCTGCATGCTTTGTCTAAGAGTACAGGAATTATGAAGCAAGAAGTTGGTTTAGAGGAGGAGGGGGTCAGTTAGAGATGACTATTCCCTAATTATCTGCTTATTAGTCCTTAGCGGATACCTGCAGAATCGCCCACCAGAGGAGCTCAAATTGCTGGTTGGAAATATAACTTTTGGATAGTGGAACAAACATTGAAGCCCACCCAACCTCACGGTGGGAGGGGTGTTGTCATTTTCATTTAAAGTTTGATTTTTCAGATCGCCTCGATGGGATTAGAGGGCTCTGCATTTAAACTAAATGTGCTTTCCACAACTCAGTAAAACAGTGAATGGAACACAAGTTTACCAAGGCATAAGGTTTGGAATGAGGAAGAGGTATCTTTGTCACTGAGTTCAGGAAAAGAAGCAGAAGAGAATTAAAGGGAGATCAAAGCTGTGTGAGCTGACCCTCTTGTTGCCCGAGGGAGATGGTTATGAAATGGAGCTTAACTCCAGCAGGGAGACATGTGTTCACCTGGGGACCTGCCATTCACCTCCAAAGAGTGAACATCCCGTGTTGATTTGGTGCTGGGGCTGCTAGCTGGTTTGAAGGATGTCTAGTCATGACGGCAGCTCCCATCACTGCAGCACCAGCATAGATCCTGTTGTTTCCCCTTAGAGAACAGAGGCAAGGGATGGCCTCATGTTCTCAACACCTTGCCTGTCAAATCCTAAGAGTGGGAATCATAATTTGGAAAAGGAAAGAAATAGCATGTAGGGTTGGAAGGGGTCCAACTCCTTCACTTTACAGATGAGGATACTGAGGCTCCAAAGCTCATGGAAGTGGCCAAGAATGGCAGGACCAGGCATGGCAGCCAGGTCTTTTGGGATCACAGCTCCAGTGTGCTCACCTGGCTGACGCTGATCCCCCAGGAAAGCTGTCACGATGGGTCACAGGGATGGGGAATGGGACAGCAGCCCTCAGATGAAGGTCCTCTCACTCTAGAGACTTTGCCGGGGATTAGACTTGGAGAGATGGGGAAATTTTGCCTCCCATCATTTGGTAAGGAAGAGGTTAAGGAGGCAAAATCTAATTTTAGACCCTGCGCTGGGGACAGATTCTCACAACTTAACACTGGTCTGCTGCAGGAAGCTCTTGGGGAAAAAAACCCAACAACAACATTACACACTGAAATCTCCGAAGTCCATTTAACTCTTTCCTAGGCCCTGTGGGGAGAGCTGGTTACCAGCTGCAAGGAAGGAATGTTTGTAGCTGAGTTGGCTTCTTTTTCCGCTACCTGCACAGGCAGATCCTAGGGATATGATCTCCGAAGGAGCCCTCTGGCTGAGACCTGCCGAGGATTCTGAGCTTGGGGGACTCCGATGGCTGGAATCCAGTTTGACAGAAGAGCCTTGCAAGAGTTCTGTCCGGAAGCTGAGGTTGTGCAGAGAATCCGACAGCTGTGAGAGAGCGATTGAGCGCAAAGGATTGCTAGGCCCTCTGGTGCCTCCTGGGAGGAGAGCTCACTCGCTCAGCCCTGAAAGAAGGAAGCAGTTTTTCAAACTCAAGATGGGCTCTCAGTGAGCTGCCAGCTAGGAATAGAGATCCCCAGGGAACAGCTGTGATGGTTGGTGCTGAGAGACATTTGTTTTGTAGACAGAGATGGCTTATAGAGGCTGGGTTGGAGACCAGAAGTCAAGGTCTACTCCTTTACTTTGTTATTAAGGAAAGACTAGGATCTTAGATTTAGAGCTGACCTTAATGGTCATCTACTCCAGCCCCTTTGTTTTACAGAGGAGGAAACTGAGGCCATCCAGAGAGGCTTGGCCAAAGTCAGAGGAAGTTAGTGGTGGAGCCTGGACTCAAAGCCGGATCTGTGTCTCCTGGCCAGTGCACCTTCATTCAAGCTCATTCAAGTCTCTTTGCAGAGACCAACTACCAGGCCTCATAGGGAGTGAACAAACGCAGTGCTGGGAGTTGATTTCCAGATGCAGGACTCTTTGCACAGTTGATGGCCAGTCTTGGTTTATAGAGTGCCCCCTAAACCTTAGTGAATGCTTCTGATGGGGAAACTTGGGTTCTCACCCCAAAGATGCCAAGTCCTCCTTCTCTCTTAGTGAGAATAGAGTTGAGTCTTCTTTGTTTGGAGCCTCCGTTTGTTCCTCTGTGAAGTGGATGCCAAAGTCTCTTCTACCTTCCACACATTCTATTGTCACTAAAGTCCTTGTACAATCAAATAATCTCTGTCTAGTTGAAAATTGTTGAAAAGTCACAATCTGGCCAGTGTTGTGTTCAGTTTACTGTCCTTCAGAAGAGGGCAAATATGGCATCTAGCTTTCCCTGGCCTCAGGGAAACCTCAGTTCCTTTTTGTGGTAGAAGGGACCAGAAAGATGCTTCACTTCCCTCTGGGAGAATTCATCCTGCCCTGTCCATTTGGGGTCGGTATTCATGTTTTCTCCAGCATCACAACATTATTATTCCATGCATCCTTTCTGGTCCTCCTCAGCTCTGACAGAAATAGAAAATAAATTAGCTCCAACTTTTCTAAACTATCTCTTGTTCTCTCTCTCTCTCTCCTTCCATAATTTCTCTTCCTCTCTTTCTTTCACTGCCTTTTCTCTTTCATTATTTCTTCTTTCTCTTTTTTCCTTCTCTAATTTTCTTCCTTCCTCCCTCTCTCCTTCCTTCTTTCCCTCCTTTCCTTCCTCTCTCCCTCCCCCCTTCCTTCCTTCCTTTCTTTTTTTTCTTCTGCTTGGCCTGACACATTAAGCTCTGGAATCAAGAAAACCTTTGTCTTCTAAGCTGACCTTTGACCCTTAACCATCTAAACCACAGTTGACCAGTCACTTATAGACTCTCTGAGCCTCAGTTTCCTCTGCCATAAGAAGGAAAAAAATCATTAATACTTGCAGCCTCCATTCTAGGGTCATTGAGGGGCTTTGATGAGATAGCATTGTAAAGCACTTTGCAAACATTCTGCTTCTACATCAGTACCAGCTGTTAGAATTATTATTAGAAACTAGGCCCAGGATCGGTGTTGGAAATATCCAGTTGTTCCCTCCAGGTAGCTTACTGTGGGTTTTTTACTCGGTTCTGGAACACAGGGGGTTAACAGAGAGCCCACACACTGGGCATTACATTTCATGTTGAAAAACTCCCTGAGGGCAAAGGAGAAAAAAACAGTTTTTTTTTCTTTCAGGTGCTAAAAATATTATCAGGAAATACTTTTCAGCAATGAGATGTTTTAGGTTACACGCTAAACTCAAGGGCCCCTTTGTCTCTGATGAAAAACAATCTGCATTTATCAGAACCAAGTCATTTTATCAAGAGAGCTTGAGTTCTCCTAGCAAATAAAGCCGGCAATTGCTTGCTAGAGGTCTCCCTGGAAGGGCTGGACAGACCCCTGACATTCTCTTTGGGATGCTGAAATCTGGGTCCAATTTTGGCTGGATAAGACAGATGCTGTAGGTATAGGAATAGACGGGCTCTTTGGCAATTGTGTGTGCTGGAATAAAGTATCCCAAAGAGCTTTAGAGTAGCAGTTGTGAATCTACGCCATAATTGGTTGATATTTTGATGCGTGTGTGTGTGTGTGTGTGTGTGTGTGTGTGTATGGGTGTTTTAAAGGCAAATTATCAGGCTAAAACATCAGCTGGAAATGGTCCAAGTTTCTTTGCCCATGTCAGCAATTAACTGTGGGGCTCTGGTCTCCCTTTCAGACCCAGGAGCATGCTAGTTAAAAGGACCCAGAGGGGAGAATGTTAACCCTGAACCTGATGCTTAGAACAAACATTCCTCAGTCTAGTTCTAATGATGGTGGATAAAGGAGTTGGTCGTAGGGAGAAGAACAGAGCTGTGCTTCAGACTCATCTGTCCCCACACCACTGTTGCAAGCCTACCCTGTGCTGACTCTCCTGACTTACAGTTCCACAAAGCTGAAAGGGGCCTCAGGCAGTCAACCCATTCCTGGACGAGAACCAGGGGCTACCAGGCTCTCCCTGAAGGCCTTCAATGGTAAAGGGCTCACCACTTCCAAAGGGAACTGATTTCACGGTGGAACAGCCAGAATTATTTGGAAGTTTGGGTCCTCCCCTCCCCCAACATTAATCCCCAATTGTCCTTTTTGAAATTGAAGAGGAGTAGAGGAGGTCATTGAAGATACAAATGTTAAGAAACAAGAAGAAAGTCATTTAATTTAGGAGCATCTAAGTGGAGGAAGGAGTAAGAAATGATAGCTGGTTGATATCATCTCATCCCAGGTTGTAGAGTCACAGGCCCCAAGCTGTAATCTAACTGTCACTTATTAATTCTATGACTCCACTTTTCTGGGCCTCAGTTTCCCTATTTGTAAAATGAGAGGACTCAATCTCCAAGATACTCATGTGTCACTTTTCCTCAGAGAGCTTTTACTTTACATCTGCACAGGTTCTGAACCTGAGGATTTGTTCTGGGCTTGGTCCCAGTCACCTTTTCATTGATGACTTAAGACACGTGGGTAGATGTTTCTCTGCCTCTCAAATCTGCAGAAAAATGACACAGAGTGCGGAGGTGTCACTGACACATTGGGTAATAGCCATGACTCCAAAAGATCTCAGGAGACAAGAACATTGTTCTGCATCTAACGATCAGACAGCATTTAACAGGGGTAAATGTAAAGTCATGGACTTGAGTTCAAAAAGTCACTTTCACAAGATGGAAAAGGCATGACTGGGCGGCAGTTTGGCTTAAAACATATCTCTTGTAAACCTCACGTGTGACTGGAGTCAACCCTGTGAGATGCCAGTCAAGAAAGATAAGGATTTGAGGTCATGATCTGGCTAAGAAAATTTCATGACCAATATAGATTAGGATGTTCGGTAACTTAATAGCCTTAGAAAACTGCCTAAACTACCTACAAAAGCAGGTCTTAAATGGACAGCCAGGAATTGTTTTTTTATGGTAATTTTAAAAAAATTTTAAAACTTTATTTTCAGCATTCGCTTTTATAAGATTTTGAGTTCTAAATTCCCATCCCCCCATCCTTCTACTTCCCTCTCCCCCAAATGGCATAAATCTGATGTGGCCTATACATGTACAATCATGTTAAACATATTTCCAGATTAGTCATGTGGCGAAAGAAGAATTGGAACAAAAGGGAAAAATCATAAGAAAGAAAAACAAACAAAAGAAAGAGAAAATAATCTTCTTCCATCTGCATCCAGCCTCCAAAGCTCTTTCCCTGGATATGGATGGAATGTTTCATCATGAGTCTTTTGGAATTGTCTTAGATCCTTGCATTGTTGAGAAGAGCTAAGTCTATCCAAGTTAGTCATTGAACTGATGTGGCTGTTACTATGTACAAGTACCCCTGGTTCTGTCCACTTCACTCAATATCAGTTCACATAAGTCTTTCCAGGTTTTTCTGAAGTCTGACTACTCATCATTTCTTATAGCACAATAGTATTCCATTACATTCATATGCCACAACTTGTTCAGCCATTCCCTAATTGATGGGCATCCCCTCAATTTCTATTTCTTGGCCATCACAAAAAGAGCTGCTATAAATGTTTTTGTACATGTGGGTCCTTTTCCCTTTTTTATGATTTCTTTGGGATACAGACCTAGTAGAAGTATTGCTGGATTAAAGGGTAGGTACAATTTTAAAGCCCTTTGGGCATAGTTCCAAATTGTTCTCCAGAATGGTTGGATCAGTTCACAACTCTACCAACAAGGAACTTGTTTTTCTAAAAAATATTTTAATAACCGCATTTCAGAATAATTGCTTGCTTTTGTAATTTTATTTTATGCATTAAACTCATTCTTCAGAGAAGGGATTCTCCAAAGGGTCCATAACACAAAAAGGTTAAGAAGCCCTGAAAATCCCCAAACTTTCTTTGTTCTAGGGCCTTCCCTCTGTTAATTATCTCCTAGGTTTCCTTTAGAGCTTACTTTATATATGTATATATAGATATACATATACATACACACATGTATATATATATATAATATAGATATACATATACACACGTGTATATATATAATATATAGATATACATACACACATGTATATATATAATATATAGATATACATATACACATGTATATATATAATATATATATGTACTTTGTTTGCATGTTGTCTCCCTCGTTAGGCTGTAAGCCTCTGAGGGGCAAGAACTTTTTTTTGCATCTTTTTGTATTCCTAGTGCTTAGTATAGTGCCTGGCACACGGTAGGCACTTAATAAATGTTTGCTGATTGATTGAACTCAAGTTAAACTGACTTGCCCAAGGTCAATGTTTGCCCTGGAGGAGATTTGCACCCTAGTCTTTTTGACTCCAAGGCTGACTCTTCCTTTCTGTAGCCAGCTACCTTTCCACCCTTGCAGGTAGAAATGCACAATACCCAGGGTTAGGCAGGGGACAGTCCCGTGGTCCTTGGACCTGGCCAGAACATGGGGTAGGCTCTTGTTAGGTTTGGTCTGGGCTCCATATTTTAGGAGAGACATAGAAAAGGTGGAGAATGTCCAGAAGAAGGCAACATGGCTGGTAAAGGGCTATGACACCATATCTCATGAGTACTGGCCTTTGAAGTTGGAGATGAGAAGAGGTAGGAGCATCAAAGGGTATGGAGTGGAAGAAGTATTGAATTTCTGTGTGACCCTAGAGGGATGGAGGGAACTGGGAGTAGCCAGCGCAAGCTGAGGCTTGATGAGAGGGAACACTTCCTAACAATGAGAGGGGTCTCAAAGGGAAATGGGCAGTTTAGTAGGTGCCCTATCACTAAACCCAAGCAAAGACTGGACAGCCTTGTTGGAAATAGTATAGAGAGAGTTCTTGTTCAAGTCTGGGCCAGATGTGATGGTCTAGGAGTCTCTGAAAGTCTGATTCTGAGCCACAAGCATCCCATCATCCCATATCTTCTACCTACTTCTCCTCTCTTCCCCTCCTCGCACTACTATCCTCTCCACTCATTCCCCCACCTCCTTCATTGTCATTTCTTTGTGACCTTTTCCTTCAAAATTGTCTTTGGTTTTCATTGTAACCTGATTTTTGCAAGTCTCTTAGAGAGAGAAGGTGGGATTCCCCTCTTCTTCCCCCTTCCCCCATCATCAAGGAGGGTCCTGTTCTCCACAATAGTACTACCCATATTCCTGGGCCATCTTCAGCTCCTTTTGGATGGCTTGAGGGCCTTAGGGTTATTTTATTCTCTTTCCTTCCTTCCTTCCTTCCTTCCTTCCTTCCTTCCTTCCTTCCTTCCTTCCTCCCTTCCTCCCTCCCTCTCTCCTTTTCTCCCTCCTCCCTCCCTCTCTCCCTCCTCCCTCTCTCTCTCTATCCTCTCTCTCTCCCTCCCTCTCTCCCTCCCTCTCTCTCTCCATCCTCTCTCTCTCTCTCCCTCCTCCCTCTCTCCCTCCTCCCTCCCCCCCCAATTACCTCAGACCTATATTGCTGGTGCTCCTGTTTGTGACAATCAAACAGCCCACATTAGTCCGGGGAGCCTGAAGAGAACCAAACAAGCTGTAGACGCCCTGGGATCTTTGGATGGATTTGAGGAAATGACAATCCTTTCTTTGTGTCTCCCAAACCCATGGAGATGAAATTCCAACAGTCACAATAATGTGTACCGTTCTTCTTTTCAAGTTGAGAAATAGGGGTGAAGACCATGGCTGCCTGAGTCATCCCTGAGGAGGGTCTTATGCCAGCAGCAAATACAACGTGTTGTGTTCCCCAAGTGTGAGCTGAATAAACTCTTCCATGACTGTCAATTTACATTTTTATGGACGCCTTTGTTTTCATGTTTTTGTTTTCCATTCTTTCCTGTAAAAGAGAAAAACAGCCATACAAAAGCAGCTGACTGAGCAGTCTTGTCTGATAGTGTATGTGAGATTCTGCTCCTGTAGTACCCCACCTCTATACCAAGAGGAGGAAACATGCTCCATCTTCTCCTCTCTGGAACCAAGCCTGAGCTTTACAGTTACTCAGTCTGCCTTTGGCTTAGTGTTCTTTCCATGGACATCATCATGGTCATCCTATCTGGGGTTCTCCTGACTATACTTTCTTTTGTTCTGTCTCAGTTCGTATGAGTCTCCTTTGTTTTTCTAAATTTCTCATATTCATCATTTCTTGTGGCACAGTAATACCACACTGTACACAATATTGCAGCTTAGTGTAGAGGATGGAGGATTGTCCTTGAACCAGCAAGATCTGAGTTCAAGTCCCGTCTTTGACACCTGCTTGTTGTGTCACCTTTGTCCAAGGGCTCTAGTCAGCTCTGTGAGACTGAGGCATGGGTGAAGGGAATGTCCTCATTCAGGGAGGGCATTCCATACACAAAAGCCCTCATAGCCCTTGTCCTAGGTTCTTGTCTCTCTACCCTGTTAACAATTGGATCAGTTATTCTCTAGTCAGTGGGTCCCCATGAGCCTTCTAGTTCTACCACAGAAAGTACTGCTGCTAATATTTAGGTCTATCTCTCTGTCTTTGGCCTTTTAGGAGAACTATGCCTGGCAGTGTGTTTTAGAGGCAGCTAGGTAGTATGATGAGAGACTCCTGTATCTATAGTCAAGATCACAGTTCATACCCTGCCTCAGCAGGGATACAATCCTGAGCAAGTCATGTAAAACTTCTCAGCATGAGGATTATAGCACCCACTTCTTCAGGGTTGTTGTGAGGGTCAAAAGAGGTAAAGTTTTGCGAGCAGTGTACTGTGTAAGTGCTAGCTGTCATTATTAACCTGGAAAAGGAGGAAGAAGAAGAGACTCTTTGGTGAAAAAGTATGGTGAGAAACCATCCCTAACGAAGTTCACATTTGGATAAGAGGAATGGGAGCAGTACCATCCAAAGGAAACTCCCAAAAGAACAGAGATGAACAGAGTCTGTGAACAATTGTTGACTTTTCTGTCCTTTTCAGATCATATTTCAATAATGAAAGATTCTACCTGCCACAGAGGGTCAGTGCCACCTGGCCTGACATGGACCTTTGACCATCAAAATGGTGATAAACTTGAGGGAGACACACCACTCTTACGACTCTTAATACCACAGAGTTTCATCTGGAGTACCCTTCTGGGCATGAACCTCTCGGGAGTCCCACATATCTTTGTCCACATGAAAATGGCTTTTTGGCACCTGTTGGTTTTTTTCACTCCATCCTAGTTATCTGTACCCATTCTCTCTTTTCCTTCTGTACCTACTCTATCCCTTACCTCTGTCTAGGGCTCCCTTTTTTCCTTTCATTGAGGGGAGAAAAGCTCTGGGAGAGAATACCTGATAATCTTGCTAAAAGGGTGAGAGGGTCTTTACCCTTTGACCTGGGTCTTGAGACTCTCACTGTCCAGTGTTTGAGTGAAGTTCAGACCCAGAGAAGGCCTTTCTTTGGATCCACAAAGAAGAAGAAACCATTGTTGGAGGAGAATATCTGGAGGTGTGAGCTTCTTTCCTGGAGTCTCCTTGTCTTTATGTTAGAGTGATTACACCATGGACACTGGGAATTGACAGGAGGCCAGAATTTGGTTTGTATTACCAAACTTTTTAATGAACCTTAAATCCATTCAAGATGTAAACCCACCCAACACATTCACAGATGGAGCTTTTTCAAAAACATTCCCCCACTTTCCGGTGTCGCTGAGATAAAACAACCTGGGTTGCCACAGGGACAACACCCGTTGGCCCCAAAGAAAACAGGGAAGGAAGAAAAACACTTTGGTCAAAATGAACAGGAAAAAATGTGAATTGATACTAACAGGTGAAGCTCCCCATGACCCCGAGATGGTTGCCACTGTTGCTAAGGAGACCACAGTCTGATTCTGCGGGGATTTTCTTGGCGACTCTCTGCTGAGAGGAGTGGGTGGATCTGGAGTGACTTACAATTTTACACTTTAGAGAGAATACAGCTAGCGAGTCAGAAGAGGACATGGCTTTGAGACAATGCTGGCCACTTGCCACCGTGACAGGCCTGTGGGTCAGAGAAAGAGTCAAAGATCCCAACAGTTTTCGGGTACAGGAATGGGTGAGGGCCCCTCCTCTGAAAGGACCTCATAGGGGATGGGGCATTTTTATTATTTTTAGTAGAAACAACTTCCATCATATTTCTGTGTTTGTAAAGGTTTCTTGGATTGAGAGACAGAAGGAACTTCAGAAGCTATCTGGTCCCTCCCCTTCATTTTTGCACAGAGAAGACTGAGACCTGGGGAAGTCCCAAGTTGTAAAGGCATGCTTGGTAGATTTGGAGTAAAAAGCCAAAATTCTTTCCACTCCACCAGGTGGACTCCTTGAATCAGGATGAGGCTGGAGATGCCACTGCCATCACAGCAGATGGAAGTTTGACTAAACGAAGAAAGAGTCTTGTTTCTTGTTCCGACAGAAGAGAAGGTAATGGAATCATCTTAGATGAGAGAGTAATCTCGAATGCACAGAAATGATACAACTCAGGAAACTGAGTACTTGTTAGAAGTTGCTGAGAATGGGCCTTTGGGGATGAGTCCCTTGGTTAATGTAATTCTGGAGAGTTTTGTTGATGTTAAATTCCCAAAATGGGCCAACAGTAGTGACTCTGGTCTGGTCCCTTCATCTCTGCTCTTTTGGGAGAGAATCCTTTGGGTGCTGCTGCATCCATTCATGGACTTCATCTACAAATCTCACTGGGTGTGGGCCACGCTTCTCACTTGATTAAGCCCTGGATGGTTGCAGCCCTTGGAATGCTTTCTGGCACCTCATGAAGAGACAGGACCCACATGTCAGACTGACTAGCCTTGGGGGTTTTGAAGGCCATTTCCATTTTTGTAGCACCTGGGCCAGGTAAGCCTGTCTCCTCTTCATCTCTTGGCTCAGCTGTGCCTTCAGCACATTCCCTTGGGAAGGGAGAGATCAACATCCCCTCAGGAGCCTTCACTTTAGGGAAGTTCAGCACACATCTCTTAAGCTCCTGCGTTGGGCACTTTTCTGGTGCTACAAATACAAGACAACAGCAATGATCCTGACCTGCCTTATCTGTGGGATAAGTCCCTGAGCAACTTGGGTCTCACTTTCTGAGTCTGGAAAATGAGGTAGTTGGATTCGCACTCCAAAATCAATCAACAAGCATTTGTGGAGTACTCACTACCAGGGGCCAGGTATTGTGCTAAATGTTGGGAATAGACAGAAAACAAGATGGTCCTTCGTGTAAGGAGCTGTCATTCCATTGGCGTAGACCACATGCCAAGCTACATGCCCAATAGATTTAGCATTCGTGGAAGGTGATGAATGAAGGAAAAGGGGAGCCTTGAAAGGTTTCATCCCTCTCTATAAGTCCTCTATGAATTGAGGATCCCATGGATCTGCACAGGTCACTTAGATTCAGCTCAGGTTTATTTTTTTTACATCAAACAGTTATGTCCCTGACATTTCCTCATGTGTAAGATAGAGATGAGGCCTGACTCGGTGTGTCCAGGCCACTCTCTGTAGATGTAAATTGCAAGCTAATGACTGAGATGCTTTGCCACATGGGGAATTTCTCACACTGAAGACAGACTCATACTATGGGGGGGCCTAGCCCAGCCCCCCATAAAAATGGAGAAGATAGTGATGCCCCACCTTCAAGAGCATGGGCTTTGAAGTCCTTCAGGTGTTGTATGGGTAGGACTCATTATCTCTATTACTAAAAGTGATTTTCTTTCAGGAGTCTGGTGACTCATGCAGGCTCCAGTGTTTTCAAGGAATTTTCCATTCTTCTATCACTTGTTTAATTCTCCCCACTGATTTGTCACTCCTTTCCTTCTGTAGTTTAAAGCAGCTAGCTGGATCTAGAGTCAGGAAGCTCTGAATGAAAATTCAGCCTCAGACAGTTATTAGCTGTGTGGCCCTGGGCAAGTCACTTAACTTCTCTTTGTTTCAATTTCCTCATCTGTAAAATGAAATAATAATACCAACTACCACAAACGTGCAAGGGTGAAAATGGCCCAAGTGGTTGTTGGTGAGAAGTGCCGGCCAATCGGAATTTGTCTAGGAAGATAGTCACCAAAGGAAGTGGGGTGGGTGTGGGGGTGGTTGGGACAGTATCTTTCTGAGAATCATGTCACATCAACATGTCACATTGGAAGGAGTTAGAGATCTATAGCTTAGGGACAAGAAGATCTGGGGAGGAGAGATTCAGGAGCCATCCAAATAGTCAAGGAATAGTGGGTACAATATAAGAGGATCCTCTGGAGCTACAAAGAACCTCAGAGGTCAGTTTATTCAGTCTCTTAATTTTATAGAGAAGGAAACTGAGACCCCAAGTGGAGGTGACTTCTCTCACTCAGAGCCAGGATTTGAATCCAGAGTCCTTGAATCTAAATCTAGCATTCTATCTACTGTACCATGTGAGACAAAGGGAGAAAGATCTCAGCTCCACGGAAGAAAGGATTCCCAACCATCAGGCCTACCCCTAAATGGCTGGAGCTGTCTCATGAGGTGGCAAACTCCCCGCCAGTAGAGGTAGGAAAGCAGAGGCTGCAGAAGGGATTCATGCTTAGGGTAGGGGTTAGCCTTCCTCATCCTTCCAACCCCTTCCAACCAAGATAGGAGGCCTCAGTTTTTAGTGCCCCCTCCCCCATTACTTTTAATTGCCTAAGCTCTGTATGTTTTCTCTCCTTCAATAGAATATAAGCTCCATGAAGGCAAAGACTCTTTCATTTTTGTCTTTGAATGCTTAGCAGAGGGAGACCCATTAATGCTTAAACGCAGCTTAATAAATGAATGTTAAATTGGATTGGATTCTCCAGTTTCAGAGAGTAGCTTGTGGTGAAGGTGTCACTTGACCCTTCCCCAGGCAACTTGGCCATTCAGTACTCATGCTTTTCATGCTACGGGACCTTCCTTCCCATGGTACCTGTTCCTCCAGCCTCTGCACTCTCTCTTTGTAGGAGCTTATTTGTCTGGAGTTCAGTCTCTTGAGCCAGAGCCTTTTGGTGCCAGCAGGAAGGTTCCTTTAGCTGCCCCGAATGTTCAAATTCAAAGTCAGAGATCTGGACCTGGCTTAAAATAAAGGATACATCCTCCTTTCTCTGGAAGAGAATTACACCTTTCCAGGGGCTTCACCCCATTCACCTGCTTGACTCCTCTCTTTTCTTTAGAGCAGATGAGTTCTAGAGGTTCTCAATGTTCATCAGCTTCTTTCTTCCTCCCCCATCCCTCCCTCTCTATTTCTTCCTTCCTTCCTTTCTTTTCCTCCCTCCCTCTTTCTTTTTCTTCCTTTCTTACCTTCCTTCCTTCTTTTCCTCCCTCCCTCCCTCACTTTCTTTTTCTTCCTTTCCTACTTTCCTTCCCTCTTTCTTTCTTTCTTCCTCCCTCCCTCCTCTTTCTTTTTTCTTCCTTCCTTCCTCCTTCCCTTCTTCCTGCTCTTCCTCCTTTCTTTCCCTCTCTTTCCTTCTTTCTTTCCTCTATTCCCTCTTTGACTCTCTCTCCTTTCTATCTTTTTCTTTCTTCTTTTCTTCCTTTCCTTTGTTCTCTCTTTACTTTTCTCCTTCCTTCACTTCTCCAGTTTTTTCTCTGTCTTCTTCCTTTTGCTCTTTCTTTTTTTTCTTTCAACATTTAATTGCTAACCAAATCGTCCATTTAAACACTCAGCTGGGGATTTAGGTTTCTATGGTCCAGTGCTTTGGTTAATGTTGGAGCCCAGTTCAAGTGCTCCAGTGGCTTGTTCTAAACTTGTTTTGACTGGGATTGCCCAGCTTCCCCCTGGTTAAGGATGTGGAACATGAGGCCCATAAATCCTGAGGCTCATTCTGCCATGGTCCTGCTGCTGGCCTTGGGCAAGTGACTCAGATCACTGTCTCAGTTTTCCCAGAACTGAAAGGGGAGACCAGAAAGGGCTGGCTGAACATTTCCCATCTTTCCCTAGGGTTCCATGATCTTCCTAATCACCAAGTCTCAGCCTTGGAGTTGTTCTGGACTCTTCCCTCTCAATCACCACCCCCATCCAACCTCCTGCCAGCCCTTTCTGCCTGCACAGCTTCTCTCCTCCCTTGGCTACCCTTCAAATCCAGGACCTCGCCATCCTGCCTGGATTGTGTAATCGACTCCTAATCACTCATCATGCCCTTCATCTCTCCTTTCCTTCTTTTACACCTTAGTCAATTCAATGACTTTGGCAAGAATTTATTAAGTACTCCTGTATTCCTACTATGTTTGCCTCTGGGGTTACTGACACAAAGGAGACGTGCCTGCCCTCAGAGCTTACATTCTCCTGGAGTAAAACATTGTATATACAGGTAAGTGAATAGAAAATATGTGCAAAGTATTTTTGTGGGAGTTGGAAAACTTAAAGAATCATAGCTAACATTTGTATAGTGCTTTAGGATTTGTAAACTAGTGTGTGTATATGTATGTGTGTGTGTATGTGTGTGTATGTATGTGTGTATGCATGTGTGCATGTATGCATGTGTATGTGTATGTATGTGCGCATGTATGCATGTGTGTGTGTATACATGTGTGTATGTGTAAATTAATTAATTTCATTTGATCCTCAAAACTCTTTAGAGTAGATGTTACTATTAGTCTTATATTATAGATGAAGAAACTAAGGCTGAGAGAGGTTCAGTGACTAGTCCAGGGTCATACAACTAATAAATATTTGAGGCAGGATTTCAACTTAGGTCTTCCTGATTCCACATTTAACAACTTAGCCACCTACATGCCCAATCATAGCTGGGAGGAATCAGGAAAGGTTTCCTGGAGGAGGCAGGGCCTGAAGGGAATGAGCCTTGACTGGAATGAGTAATTCCAAAGGGTTGGGGGTGAGGATGGATGCAGTATAGTCACCAAGAATCTTTCCAGGGTCAGTTCTGACAGCTCTAAGTCTACTGTAACTCCCTATTGCCTGAAGGACAAAACCCAAATTCCTGAGCCTGCCCTTCAAGGCCTTCCAATCAGCCTGCCCTTCTGGTTCCCACCACATACTCTGTGTTCCAGTTACAGCTGGCACGTTAGCTGTTCTCTGACCTTGAGTTTTGGAGTTTGGAGAATAGAGAGTAGGACAGTGTGGCTGGGCTGGACCCAGGTGGGTTTTTTCCTGAGGGCAGGAAGGAGCCCTTGCGAAGTGACATGGGTGGGGTGACCCGTTGCACTTTAGAAAGATAATTGGAAGCTGACTGGGGTATGGATTGGAAGGGGAAGAGTCAGGAAGTGGGGTTAGGACCTGGCCCTAAGACTTTGGTGGGGGTGTTCGTCCTTTGTTGCTGAAGAAGACCATGCCATCAGGGAAATGATGACATGACTTGCACTTGACTTTGTTTTGAGTGAGGGAGGGCTGTGCAGGTCACCATCTTCACTTCTCCTCCAGAGCCTTCTGAATCCAGTGACCTGATATTCATCAGGATGACTAGAGATGACCCAGGATAAGGCAGTTGGGGTTAAGTGACTTGCCCAAGGTCACACAGCTAGTGAGTGTCAAGTGTGAGATGAGATTTGAACTTGGGTCCTCCTGACTCTGGCACTGGTGCTCTATCCACTGTACCACCTAACTGCCCTTAAGACTTTGGTGCTGCTATGTCGAGGGCCTGCTCTTCCCTACCAAAGGTGGTTGGGTCTGCACTTTTCCTTGCTTTGCATTTTCACAGAACCAGAGAAGGATAGAATTTCAGAGGTGTAAGGATCTCTCTTTCCTAAAAATGTGGATGGTAAGCCCTTTGAGGACAGGCAGTATCTCTTTTAATTTTGTCTTGTCGGTGTCAAGAACAGTCTGCCACACAGCAGGCGCTTAATAACCATGTTGACTTGAATTGAATACTCGTCTCTGTGCGTTGGCGCTGAGCTGGACTTTCTAGTTCTGTCTTAGTGACTCCTCCGCTTCCCTGTTGAGGAGGCTCAAGGACGGGGACAGCGACTCGTTCTCCACACTGAGTCTAACGGCATCCCCTTCCTTCCTCAGTTACTCCTTCTTAGCCTGTGCAAACATAACTGGATCATCCAGCCTGCCACTGCAGGCTTACAGGCATCATCGGTTACCTTGTAAAATCTGGAGCATGCCTCTGCTTCCCATCGGAGGGATCAGCGCTGGGCAAGAATGTTGGCGTGTGAGCCTTGCTGATTCAGCAAACTGCCTCCCCTGGCTTTGGGACCTGGATAAGACCACCCAAAGCCCCGAAGGGCTCAATGCCTGCGTGTTTACCCAAATAATTCAGCTACAGGGCTGAGATTCCGCCCCCTTGGACATAGCAAAAGCAAAAATCATCCTCGGAACGTCTGAAGACCAAATAGTGATGGAAATCCTCTGCCACCAACTTGTGACTGGGTCTGGTGGCAGAGAAAAGTCTCGAGTGAACTGGAAGCTAGTTTGGGGTTTGGCCAGAGGACCCAGCTCTTCAGCATCTCCTCTGAGCCTACAAACTACCACTTGTCTCCTGGGACTTTGCCTTCCTGAATCTGAAACTTAGCTTTTACTGGAGTTCGCTTTCCTTCTGAAGCTGGAGTGAAAATGAGCGTTTCAGGGCATGGGGACACTGTCAAGATCTGCCTGACTTGATGGAGGAAGTGGTTGTATCAGGTTGATATATACATTGTCTCGCCCGCGGGCACAGGCTCGCATTCCCACACACGAACACACACCTACCACACACCCACCATGGACAAATATGTATCTTGTGTGGATTTACATTCTTTCTTTCTGTGATGGAAAACCAAGACTTCTTCTCCTCCAAAGAGAAGGCAAGAGGGAAAGCAAAGGAAGGTCTGTATCTTTAAAATCCCACGTTAAACTCCTGGAAGGAAATGTTAAGAGAAGAGAAAAAAGTGAAATCCAAAAGAAATAAACGGCCACATCCGGATTTCCCCCCGAGACACTAATAAAGGGGTTTTATGAGTTTGATACGGGCATTCACAGCTGATCTTCTGGAACTCATTAGCCAGCCCCTACCCCCAGCCCCTGAGTAGGGGGTGAGCTGGGGGGGGGGAGGGGAAAAGGGCACCAGAGACAAAGCGGATTCTGCCTGTCAGGACACTCTTTGACTTTACTAGTTTACAGTCCTGCCCTGCTCCCTGGGCCCCCAGTGGAAAATCACCCCTCGGTTCAGGGTTGCACTCAGGAAAGCCAGCTTCCCTGGAGAGGGGAACCTGGGAGGGGGCGGGTTATCTTTGATGGTAACAAAAGGCTGTAAAGACGCAAAGACCTTTACCCACATTATCCTGACCCTCTGAGGTAGACATAGCAGGTAACAGAATCTCCATTCTATCAAGGGGAGGCTGGACTCTGACAACAGGTCAAGGGTTTTATTTGTACAAAGCCATTCAGGGTCCAAGGCGGAACTGGAACCCAGGCCTTTCTGGTTCCAAGCCCCCTCCCCTGAGAAGAGGGGGTGGGGTATTTACCTCCTAATGCCCTTGGGATAAAATACAATCTTCTGTTATGCTCCAACCCATCATTCTAGGATGAGTATACTTTCCTTCATACCCTTGAATAGGCTATACTCTATGCCTAGAATACTCTCCTTCCTCATCCAAAAGAAGTCATTGAGCCCCTGCTTTGAAAGGAAGGGGATGGCAGTGGTGATGGAGGCAGGGAGCCATCCTGGGTACCAATCTCTTTGATGGGGTTTGAGATCAATGAGGGCTCTGGAATTCCAGCCCTCAACAAGACTGCTCCTGCAAGCTCTCCACGGGTCTCTGAAGAGGCACCCCTGAAACAACCCATGCCTGAACACATGTGCCAGTGTGAGAGAAGGGGGTTCCACTCTTCCAGCTCTTTTCCCGATAGGGTGCCTGGATGGAAAAAGCTAACTGGTGTGATCTGGCCCCTTACTGGTTAAGGGGTCCTTGCCTCCTGGTTAGTGTGATCAGAATTACCAGTAGGGAACCTGGGTCCGTCTGTCTTGCAGTGACTGTGGAAAGGGGATCCTGAACCTCTTCCTTGGCTCTAAGTACAATTCCTGTCATATATAGTAGGTGCTTAGTTGTATGTTGTTGGTTCACTGATGGTGAACTGACTGACTGATGGTGCCACCCTTCTTCCAATCAGACACAGGCATATTTTGAAAGGAAGAAGGGAGAAGGGAAGGGGGTGGGAAGGAGACATATCTGGAGCTGGAAGGACTTCAGATCCATCCCTCCTAGTTTTACAGAGGAGGAAACTGAGGTACAGAATATTAAGTGACTTGTTCAGGGTCACTCGCAGGATTGTAACTGGAAGGGACTTCAGATACCATCAAATCTAACCCTCTTAATTTACAGTTGAGGAAGGTGAAGCCCAGGGAAGTTAAGACAGTGGCTTTAGTGAGCATCACAGTAGCATTTGCATTCAGGTCCTCTGGCTCCAGGGCAAGTTCTTTTTGCTATATAAATGATCTCCCTGCCCAAGGTCACATGGTCAGGTGCACTTCAGAAGTCATTCTGGACTTGAAAAACACTTCATAAATCCATCAGGTTCATCCTGACCATCTGGGGAACAAAGAGCCCTGTTTGGAGAGATTATATATATATATATATATATATATATATGTATGTATGTATGTATGTATGTATATGTATGTGTTTTTTCTGCCGGACCTTTGCCAGCGGAACACGCAGCTGTGACCCTTTTTCTCCCAGGTTCTCCTTGGAGGCCTTGGCTGCTTCTTGCCTGCTTAGTAGTCATTTGGCCTCTCGCTTTAGAAAGGATGATGAAAACCCATCTTCCTCCCTACCGGGCTTTCTCCTCCCGAGTCAGTCTCATGCTCAGCCCTCTCAGGGAAACATTTTTGGCAGCAGCACCAAGATGATTTTGCTTGGGAAGTGACTCCAGATGAGTGCGATGGTGGAGGAATAACACAATGGAGGAGAGTCCTTTTGGAATGGGAGCCTGATGGAGAGGTTCCAGCCCTTCGAGTTACAATGTAGGCTCTGCCTGGAGCAGCCCCTTGGAGAAGGGCTCTCATCACACCTAGAGGGGCTGACTTACTGCCACCAATTAGCCAGTAAGCCTGAGGCCCCCCAGGCCCCTCGTCATTAAGCAACATGGATGGAGAAACAAAGGTAGCAGATGGAGGGAATGATCCAAGGCTGGGTCACTGTATGATGGGGACAAGTGACTGGAGAAGACAGTGCTCACTGAAGGCTGATGGGAGGAGCGGAGGTGCAGGGCTAATGAACCAAAAGGTAGAGAGGTTAGAGGTCATGGTGAGCACAGAGAACAGGGTTTGGGGTCGAAGGACAGAGGGTAAGGTGACATGACATCAAGCAGAAAGGAGATCCTCAAGTGAATGGACATGGGGGTGGAACCCTTGTGGGGGAATGGTAAGATCGAGACTGGGACCATTTCTGGGGCGGGGGAGGAGCAGGTCATGGGAAATGGGTCAGTCGAAGAACTGGGAAGTGAGGGTGTTTGAGGGAGAAGTCCCCTAAAGTGAGGCAGGAGTTGGGGAGTTTGCTTTGTCTCCCTATAGCTTAGCACAGTGCCTGACCCAGAGCAAACACATTATACATGCAGTCTCATCCTGATAAGAATGCGCTTGATGTACCAGCTTCTAAGGAAGAAGGAGGAAGGAGTCCGGGTGACCAAGGTCAGCTTCTCCCCTGAGCAGTTTGGGTGGGGAGGGGGAGACAGCACAGGCTGTCAGCTTGGAAGGGATCCAGACAAGAGCAAGTCTCTTGCATGGAATGGAGAGGTGAGAAGACCGTCTTCCCCTGCTGCCCAGTTCTACCTACAGTTGGCTCTGGGTGTCCCTCTGGGCTGTATGTCCTTGATGTTTGTTTGTGGCATGATCTGCCAGGATTTTGATGCCCTCTTGAAGGTGCCAGGCTTGATATTTCATTGTAGTGAGAGCCTTGGAGATGTGAAATCTTGGTATCAGCCACTTTAGCCCCAGAGAGCCTGGGGTGAGGGTTGGGGGGAATCTTCTCCCTTCAGCCCCTTCTCCCCCAAATTCATGGGACTTTGCACAGTGTTTGACTTTGGAGACTCCCTGTTTATCCTGACCTGGCTTGACATTACTGGACACCAGGCCTGTTTTGGCATGGGCATACTGGAGGATAGACGGGAGCTGGGAATGCATTCAGTCCCAGCCTCCTGGTGCTGAGTCAGGCCTGATGCGTCTGCCTGGTCACCATTCCACATGCCATGGGCATGTTCCAGGGGTCACTGAATTCCGGGATTCAAAATTGGGGGGGGCAGTAGGGATGGTGTGAAATGACTAGGACATGCTCCTTTCTCTTTCTGACTGGAGGGTAAAGGACCAAAAAAAGGAGGGAAGAGAATGGAGTGAAACAAGGTTAATGGCATGCACAGTACATCTCCCTCTCTCTCTCTCTCTCTCTCTCTCTCTCTCTCTCTCTCTCTCTCTCTCACACACACACATACACACACACACACACACACACACACACACACACACACATACACACACACATATCCTTCCTGTCAGGGAGGGGTCAAGGTCAAGTGAAGCTGGCTCATGTTCATGGGGAGGCCAGCTGGGCCACCTGGCTTAGATTTGACTTCCTCTTCTCCTGGAGCCAATTAGACCAATCCCTGAGCCCCCCTCTTTGATCCCTAACCCAGGTGGGACAGGAGCTGCCTGGAGCAGTCTCTCACCCGCTGGCCTCAGCAGCCCCTCCTTGAGTGCTTGGGGTCTGAGCACGTGACCCCTCAGGCACAGAGCAGGCCCTTGGTAGATGCCGAGGACTGATCAAGATTCTGGGATCCGAGATCTGGAGTTGGAAGGGATTGCAGAGGCCAGCGGGTCCAGGCCCCACATTTGTAGAGAAGAACATTGGCTCTCAGAGAGAGGGAGTGATTTCTTCTTGCTAGAATTGTAGATATAAAGCTCAGAGGGACTTTGGAGGCCACCTGCCCCAGTCCCTTCATTTTACTCAAAAGGGAAATGACTAGCCTGAGGGTCAAATGGTTATAAGTGTCCGAGGGAGGATCTGAACCCTCATCCTCTATCTCATCCACTGGGTTCTGTGACCACCTTGAGTTGGCCCCGAAGGCCATTCTTGGATCAGAACTTGATCAGATCCAGAGCCTGGCATGCTAGAGAGGTGAGAGTCTCAGATTTTGAGTCAGAGGACCTGCTCTACCATTTACAATTGGGGTGACCTTTGGCATGTCACTAGCTCTTCTGGGCCTCAGTTTTCTCATCTGTGGTTCGTTGTTGTCCTTGGTCTTCAAAGAGGACCAAAATGACATCACCATTGCAAAGTGAAATTTCAGTGTGTCTGACTATGGTTGATCAAACCAATAAGAGCTCGGAATGCTCTACAACAGGTTGGGCACAGAGAGTCTGTTTGAATAGTTGGGGTGGATATTCCAAATTTGAGCATCCTGCATTTACTTTGTGCTGTCTCAATTCTGCTTTGCTCAGAGTGCAGCACCTTTTCTTATGTGGGCATACCATGCTGAGTGGTCCTGTGCCAGCGTCTCCCACGTTGCACAGTCAAATCTAAACTTCTTGAGAGAGACCTTGAGAGTGTCCTTGTATCGTTTCTCTGGCCACCATGTGATCACCTGCCCTATGTGAGTTCTCCATAGAATAGTCTTTTTGGCAAGCATACATTTTGCATTCAAACAACGTGGCCAGCTCATTGGAGTTGCGCTCCCTGAAACAGAGTTTGAATACTTGGCAGTTCAACTCGAGCAAGAACTTCAGTGCCTGGTCCCTGATCCTGCCAGGTGATCCTCAGATTCTTCCTAAGACAGTTCAAGTGGAAGCAATTCAGTTTCCTGTCATGGTGCTGGTAGACTGTCCATGTTTCACAAGCATATAACAATGAAGTCAGCACAACAGCTCTGTACACCTTCAGTTTGGTAGTTAGTCTAATACCTCTTCTCCCCCAAATCTTTCTTCATTGACCTATCTCTGGCAATGCGTGCATCAACCTCATTGTCAATGTGTACACCCCTGGAAAGTACACTACCAAGGTAAGTGAACTTATCCACAGCATTCAAAACTTCTCTATTTGTTGTAACAGATGGTTGCAGGTATGGATGGTGTGGTGGTGGCTGATGGAGCACCTGTGTTTTCTTGGTGTTATTAGGCCAAAATGAACACAGGCAGCAGAGAAGCGATCCATTCTTTGTTGCATCTCAGCTTCAGAGGCTGCACTGAATGCACAATCATCTGTAAACAGAAAATCATGCACCAATACTCCTTCCACTTTGGTCCTGGCTTGTAGCCTTTTCAAATCGAAGAACTTACCATCAGTACGATGACCTTGATGCTGTATTCATCCTCATTGAAAGCATTTGTCAACATGGCTGAAAACATCATGCTAAAAAGCATGGGAGCAAACACACAGCCATGTTTTACTCCACTGGTGACTGGGAAGGCATGAGAACTTTGTCCGTTATCCAGAACCCAGGCAAACATGCCATCTTGAAATTGATGTACTATACTGATGAAGTACTTTGGGCAGCAAAATTTTGACATAGTTTTCCGTAAAACCCTATGACTAACAGTGTCACAGGCCTTGGTCAGATCCACCAACGTTGTGTACAGACTTCTCTTCTGCTCCTGCCTTTTCTCCTGGAGTTGTTGGGCAGCAAACACCATATTGACTGTTCCTTGGCCATACTGAAGCCACACTGGCTCTCAGGTATAGCACCATCTTCCAGGAGAAGGATCAGTCTATTAAGGAGGACTCTAGCAAGAATTCTGCCAGCAATGACTAAGAGAGAGACTCTCCTGTGATTGTCACAGGAAAATGTACTCTCTTTACCCTTATGGAGATGGACAATGGAGGCATCCTTGAACTCCTGGGGGATAACCTCCTCTTGCCATATAACCTGGAAAATTTCAGTCAGCTTTTGTATGAGCAGTGGTCCCCCTACCTTGTAAATCTCAGCTGTAATAGAATCAGCACTAGGTGCTTTGCCACACAAAGGGAGCCTCATGGCCCTCAAAACCTCTTCTTCAGTTGGAAGTTCAGCTAAGGAGGGACTGACTTCAAACTGAGGTAAAGAGTCAATGGCCTTGGCATTGATTGATAATGGTTTGTTGAAAACACTATGGAGGTGTTCAACCCATCTCTCTAGGGTCATGTCCTTATCACTAATCAATGTGGCTCCATCAGCACTGGGTAGTTGTGATGCACCATAAGTTTTTGGTCCATAAATAGCTTTCAGGGAATCATAAAAGCTCTTTGGATTGTTACTATCAACATAAAACTGAATTTCATCTGCCTTCTTACTGAGCCAGGAATCCTGCATCTATCTAAGCTTTGCTTGTAGTTTGCTTTCTATGGAATTAAATGCTACCTTCTTAGAGCTGGATGAACTATCCTCCTGGTAAATTCTTATCTATAAAACAAAAGTGTTGGATCAGATGACCTCCAAGTTTCCTTTGAGTTTGGAAACCATGATCCCATGAACCATGTTTGAGAGTGACAAGGTGGTGGGAAGAGAGAGAAATGCTAAAGCAGAGTCCAGGAAAACTTAGCCCACCGAAAGGGAGGTGTGGGGTAGTGGAAGAGTGAGGAAGATCTGCAGGAAGTCTCTCTTCTGATACGTCCCAGCCGGAGATGAATTACCTCAACCTCTCTGAGCCTCAGTTTCCTCACCTGTAAGATGGAGATAACCATACCTTCAAGAGTTACCACAGAGGCATGTTGTGAAGTTTGAGACAATTGATGGGATACAATTTATTAACATAAATGCTCTACAGAAATGTTATTATTTTATCCCCTTTTCTGCTGGGAAACTTGACAGCGTGGGCCTGTTCAGAACTTGAGCTGCAGGTTCTCCTTGTTGGAAGGCCCTTCTCATGCCTCCATCCCAGTCCTTCCCAGGTTCCAGATAAAATCCCCCTCTTGCAAGAAGCCTTTCCTCTCCTGGTTATCTCCAGCTTGTCCTGTCTGCATTTTGTTTGGACATAGTTGTCTCCCTGCTTTGACTGTGGGATCCTGTCTGTTCCTTTTTTTGTGTGTCCCCAGTGCCTGGTACCCAGTAAGTGCTTGGTAAGTGCTCAGTGACCCGGCCTGACTTATTTATTTGGCAAAATAATCAACAAGAAACAGTCTTAGAAGCCCAGGAAAGTCTTTTCAGCATGAACTTTGGCCAGGCTCAGCCCCTGTCCTTTTAGCTGGTTCCAATAATTTTGGACACATCCGCTCCCATCATTCCCTGGGCTATCTGATGGTTTTTGTGGAGGGTCATGATCACTTCCTCAGTCATCCTGAGGACTCTGTTTTATTCTGCCACTGTAGTCTGAGTCCTCATGACCTCCTATGTGTGCTACAGTACAACCACCTGATGAATTCTCCTCACCACCACAGTCTGGGTCCTCATCATCTCTTTTCTGTGCTTTGGTAATAACAACTCAAAGGAGTCCCCATCTCACCATAGTTGAGTCCCCATTGTCTGCAGCGTGCACTGTAGCAATGATCACCCCACTGAGTCCCAACTTCATCTTGCAATTGATCTTTACCAGATGCATCTGCCTACTGAAAACTCTGGTCATGTTGGTGCTTTCCTTAAAAACAGTCAGTGACTTTGCAGTTTCTGTAGTAGAGGTCCCCAGCCTTTGTCAGTCCATGAACCCCTTGGATGTCAGTAAACTTCCCCTGTATTTCCTATTTAGTATGAAGGGAAATAAATTCCAGAGTTCACCATGCCTATGTATAGAAGAGAGATTACTTTCAACAGGATGGTATAGTTATTTATCAAATACTACCCATTTCACTTGACAAGCTTCTCCTGTCTCCTGGGGTACACATACCTTTCATTATAAGAGGAAGTTCACACCTACCCTACATTCAAGACCCTCCATAATGTGACCTCAGCCTAGTTTTTTTCTGGCTGATTGCCTGAAACTACTCCCTTTCATAATTAAGTGAGATAATGTATATAAAGTACTTTGTAAATCTTAAAATTCCATATAAACATATTATTTCAGTAACTATTGAGCTGGCACAGATATTTAAGTGGCTGCTCCCAGTACCCAGTATTATGGAAGGTACTAGAGACACTAAGAAAACAATTAATTAGTTGTCATCCTCAGAAAGCCCATTAAGCATCTCTCCTCATTGTCTCAAGAATTATTGCTAGGGTTTTTCTGCACCTGAGGTGAATATCACAGTCCACATCTGAGGCAGGTGGCTCAAATATACGCTTGGGTGATTTTGGTGATGGTGGTAGGGAAAGAGAATACCAAGGACACCTATATTAGACTAATTCGACACAGGAGAAAAGGTAAGTGCTTGCTCCAATTTCCATCTGATAGCTTCCCATTTTTGGTAACTATTCTTGGTAATGAGGTGCTATTTTTTTCACTGCCCTTAAGGTTCGTACCCTTTAAATTCAACACTCTGGGACAAAGCCCCAGCCATCCTGTTCTAGTTATACCTCTGTCCCCCAAATGTATCTAGAGCTTTCTTTTCTCTGAGCCCTTGGTCATATAACCCTCTAGCCTTTATTCAATGCCCTCCACACTCTTTTTCATCTTGTCCAATGCTATCTATTCCTCAAGGCTCTGCCCAAGTGTCCCCTCCTCCTCTTTTTCTCCTCCTCCTTCTGGAGAGGCAGAGTGGTAGAGTAGATAAGGTATTTGATTTGGGAATTAGGAAAATCTGGCTTTGAATTTCACCTCAGATACTTGCTATCTGGGTGACTGCACAGGTCACAATCCTCTCTGGGCTTTGGTTTCCTTATCTATAAAAAGGGATTAGCTTTGATGGCCTTGAACATCTCTTTTAGTTCTAAAAGCTCAGATACCATGATTTTCTTCATGTTGCCTTCTCAGACCAACTCAGAATTGGATGGATCCAAAGCCATTTAGATCAGTCAGTAACTGATGTAATTATGCCTTCCACTTGTCTCTCATCACACTTCATTGGTACCTCTCACAGTGGCACACTGGTGATATTCTATCTTCATTGGGACTATTCTGACCTTAGATCAGGGACTTTTCACGCTTTTTGTGTCTGATTTCTTAAGCAGACAGTTTGGTGAATTCTATAAATCCTGTCTCAGTACATGTTTTTCAGTGCATAAAAGAAAATATAGGATTACAAAGGAAATTAATTATATAGAAACATGGTTATCGAAATACATATTTTAAAAAAAATCCAGGTTCTTGGATCTGCATTAAGAACCCGTATCTCAGAGGGATAGTGTAGTTATTTGGGCATGAGTCTTAATCTCTGACTTGATAATAAACACTTGGAGTTGTGGGTCTTCGCTGTATTTCCCCCAGTATCCTTCATGGTGTGGGTGCCCAGCACAGGGCCAAGGGGTTCAGTAAGTATCTGCTCATTCACTCAGTGGCCATATGAAAGATGGCTCCAAGTCATGAAGTGATCCAACTATTCTGGAGAGCAATTTGGAACTATGCCCAAAGGGCTATAAAACTGTGCATGCCCTTTGACCCAGCAATACCACTGCTAGGGTTGTATCCCAAAGAGATCATCCAAATGGGAAAAGGATCCACATATGCAAAAATATTTATAGCAGCTCTTTTTGTGTGGGAAAGAATTGGAAATTGAGGGGATGCCCATTAATTGGGGAATGGCTGAACAAGCTGTAGTATATGAATGTAATGGAATACTATTGGGCTATTGGAAATGATGAGCAGGTGACCTTCAGAAAAACCTGGAAAGATGAATTGATACTGAGTGAGGGGAGCAGAACCAGGAGAACATTGTATAGAGTTACAGTCACATTGTGCGATAACTAACTTTGATAGACTTGGCTTTTCTCAGCAATGCAGGGTTCTAAGTCAACTCCAAGACTCATGATGGAAAATGCTATCCACGTCCAGAGAAAGAACTAGAGTCTGAATCCATATGGAAGCACACTATTTGCTCTCTCTCTCTCTCTCTCTCTCTCTTTCTGTTTCTTCTTTCTTGTGGCTTCTCCCATCACTTCTAATCATTTTCTACAATGTGACTAATGTGAAAACATGTCCAATATGAATACATATGTAAAGTCTATATCAGATTCCATGCCATCTTGGGGAGGGGTGAGGAAAAGGAGGGGAGAAAATTTAGAACTCATCATCTTATGGAAATGAATGTTGCAAACTAAAAATAAATAAATAATTTTTCAAAAAGTTAAATAAATTTATTACAGTAAAAAGAAAGATGGCTCTAAGTCAACAATAATACAGGAAATGCTGATGGAGACAAATCTGGGGTGCCACCGCACCCCCAGAAAATTGGAGAAGATGATGAAAAAAGTGCCCTGTCTGTGTTGTCGGGGTGTTGGGAAGACAGACCATTCATGTACATTGGTGGCGACACAAATTGTTCTGACAAGTTTGTAAAACAAACTTTGAGAAAAGTTACTAAACTATGAATATTCTTGACCTAATGATCCTACTGCTGTCCCATGTATAATAAGGTGGCCATTGCAGCATTGTTCGTGTTCTTTTTTGAGGGGGGGGGTGTAGCAAAAAACTGGAAACAAAAGTCGAGCCTGTTGATTGGTGAATGAATGAACAGCTTGAGGGAGCCAGGAATGTAACGGGATGGTTCCATGCCATAAGAAATGAAGAAAAGAAGGGGGAAACTTGTGTGAAGTGATGCAGTGAGAAGAAAGGAGAACCAGAAAAATGATTTATGCACTGACTGCTATGATGTGAACACTGAAAAGTCATTGAACTCTTGGGTACATGGCATCTTCCTCCGTAGACTAGAAGCTCCCTTGTCAATGGGCCCTGCCTTAGGGCTCTTCTGGACACTCCTGGCTTTAGAGTGATTATCTTGCAATAGTAATTGTTGCTGTTTCCCTCCCAGCCTGATGTCTTTCTTTTTCTTGACCTCATTAAAGGGGCCATACCCTGGCTACCTCTTAAACAGGACTATTCAATGAATGGACATTGCCTCACCCTAAGTGAGCGCCTTCAAACACCTTGGCCTAAAGGGGCCAAGATCTCTTAGTGCATCTTGGGTCATCTCCAGTCGTCCTGATGAATATCTGGTCACTGGATTCAGATGACTCTGGAGGAGAAGTGAGGCTGGTGACCTGCACAGCCTTCCCTCACTTAAAAGAAAGTCAAGTGTGAGTCATGTCATCATTTCTCTGATGGCATGGTCTTCTTCGGCAGTGAAAGACGAACACAATAAGCTCCCTGAAGTCAGGGCTATTGGAGCCATTTTACTCCTAGTGCTGAGTACAGGACTTGGCACATGACAGGCATGCAAATGTTTTTTTGATTGACAGAATGATAGGAAACTTTTCCTTACACCCCAGCTACTCACTGTGACTAATTTTGCTCCCCCCTCAGGGCCAAGCAAAACAAGTCTGGACCCTTGATAGTTCTTGGAACACTTATTGTATCTTCTCTTTCTATATCCTTTTCTCCAGGCTAAATTCCTTGATTCAGTGCCACAGAGTCACAGAACTTTAAAACTAGAAGAGACTTCGACAGACATGAAGTCCAACGGACACCAAAGGAATTCACCCTGACAAGGGGCATCATCCAGCCTTTCTTGGACAAGGCTAAGGGAAGGGAGCCAGCAAAAGGCCGCCCATTCAGCTTTCAGACAGCGCTAATGCGCAGGGAGTCTCCTCAGAATTTGGCTTAAAATTGCCTCTTTGAGACACACTACTCCTAGTTCTGCCCTCCAGCTCCCAACGGAACATAGGTAATCTTTTTTCTTTTTCTTTTCCCAACATGACAGAGAGCCCTTTAAATACTGCTCCCTGTTCCTTCACATACCCTGGGCTCAAGTCCTTCACTAAACTTCACTAAATCTTTCTCTACACTCCCCAGCTTACTGGGGTCTTTTAAAACTCTACTGCCCAGAAATGGACCCAGTACTCCAGTTGGCATCTGACCAGGGCAGAGGGACTTATACAGCCTTAGTCCTGGAGGCAGGAATCCCACCTGGTGTAACTCGACCTAAATTCTTCTCTGGGTCTTAGCTGCCTCCTCTGTAAGGTGAGATGGTTCACTGAGGTCTCTTCTAGTTAGAAGGGATCCTTCTCACTGCTGCCCAAGATCAGATGAACTTTTGTGGCTGCTCCAACACAGACTGCTCCTGAGATCACAGATCCTACCCAAATATCTGAACACCCACCTTGACTCCTTCAGAAGCCTCACTCACAGGAAGACGCTGAAGTAAGACATCTATATGGAATGCAAGTTGAAAAGAGATTTTATAGTACATTTGACAGATGGCATCTCATGTGACCCTCACAACAACCCTGTGAGGTAGGTGCTACAGGTGTTATCTCCACATGACAGCTGAGGAAACTGAGGTCAAATGATTTGCTCAGGGCCATGCAACAGGAGGGATCAGGCAGAATTGGAACTTGGGTCTTCCTGACTCCAAGTCAAGGGTTCCTTCTACAACCCCACATTATGATGCCTCTTCCTCTAAAGACAAAGGACAGATCAGGAGCCAGAAAATCTGGCTTCTCTGTGCCTCAGTTTACTCATTTGTAAAATGGGGACAATGCCTCTTTCCTGAGGAGGCTGTAAACTTCAGTCCCATGAGAAAAAAGCTGTCGAGTCCTGTGGGCCCTAGACAGCCACCCTTCTGTGGCTCCTGCCATGCTGCTCCTTGGCAGCCTGGCACGGAATTGCATGGGCTCCCACCTAGATCTTCTCTGCTTTCCTCGATACCTTACAGAGAGTTCTCTTCAGAGCACAGTTGTCCTTCTCCAGTTGGACTGCAGACCACTCCATCTCCTTGTGCTCTCTCTCCAGACGGCTCAGAGCTCTCTGCAGGGTGGAGATTTTCTCCTGCAGGGCACGATTCTCCCTCTGGAACTTCTGGGCCGAGACTATGGCCTCTTCCTTGCTTTGTCTCTGTCTGTGTACAATCTGGGGCAGATAAGAGAGAAATGTTAGCATGGACCCTCTTGGGAGGACCCATTCCATCTGGCCTCTCCTGTTACCTTCACCTTCTTTTTATATCCAGCACATAGTATAGGGGCTGGCACACAGTAGGTGCCTAATAAATGCTTGTTGCCACTGTTGATGATGATATCAATAATATTCTCTCGGGCCTCCATCTTCTGTAGAATGTAGCGTTGAATTGGACAACCTGCAAGAGCCTTTCAATTCCAAATTGATGATCTTAGGAAACCGGTGAGAAAGCTGTAGGGATTTTTGATGGTTTGTTTCTTTTCCACTCTGTGAGGTACATGTGGCCATTGTCCCCATTTTCCAGAGGATAAAACTGAGACCCAAACGTTTGAAGAGATTTGCCCAAGGTTACACAGCCAATAAGGATCTCAAGTAGGATTTCAACCCTTCTCTTTCTGATTTCACTTCCAGTATTCTATCAGCCATTAAACCATGTTGCCTCCCAGGATCCCTGGCCCCTTCATAAATCTGAACCCTGATTGCTTTCCTACCTTCTCCTACCTTAGTCTCTCTCCTGTCCTCTGCCATCCAGGGACACTGGTCTCTTGGCTTTTCCTTGAACAAGACTCCCAACTTGGACATCTTCTCTGGCTCTCTCCATCCCTGGAGCTCTCGCCTTCCTCATCCCTACCTCTTGGCTTCCTGGCTCCCTGCAGGTCCCAGCTGAACTCTCCCCCTGGTAAGAGGCCTTGCCCAGTTCTCTCCTGAGAATATCTCTATTTTATTCTGTCTCTACAGGATCTAGATCATTCCCAGATGCTCACAATTTGTCTCCCCCATTAGCTGCAAGCTCCCTGATGAAAGGGGATTTTTGTCTTTCCTAGAGTTCCCAATGCTTAGCACACTCTCTGGCCCACAGTGGTACTTAACAAATAAATGCTGGGATTTGAGATTCCTGCCCATGACCTCCCATGAATTGTGCCTGGAAGATCTCCCTAGTCTTCTGGGGGGATATCTCTGATTAATATGTATCCATAAATACGTATGTGCTTTACATATATGTGTGTGAATGTATATGGGTGCCTATATACATACACACACATATATTTTGTTGTTATTGCTGAGTTATTTCCAGTCATGTCTGATTTCTCATGACCCTACTTGGGATTTTCTTTGTCTGAGATACTAGAGTGGTTTACCCTTTCCTTCTCCAGTTCATTTTATAGATGAAGAAATTGAGGCACATAGGGTTCCATGACTTGCCCAGGGTCATACCGCTAGTAATTGTCTGAGGCTGGATTTGAATGCAGATCTTCCTGATTCCAGACCTGGCCCTAACCACTGCACCACCCAGCTGATAGTGTATTAATTTGTTAGTCACTGGGCAAAGTTGTCATCCTTGGAGTAGCAACAGTTAAATTAGTGTTTTATTGGTAGCCTAAAAAGTATTTGAGTAACAGGATAAGATTTAGAGCTGAAAAGGATCTTCAATGACAAGTCCAAGCTCCTTCATATTACAGATTGAGAAATTGAGGCATAAAGAGGTTAGATGATTTGCCCAGGGTCTCACGGCAAAGACATATCTGAGGCAGGAATCAAACTCATGTCTTCCTGACTTTCCATTCACTACCCTATTCATTACCTCAAAGCCCCTGCCCATGGGTTCTAGCTAATGTTCTAGAACTCTTCTTCTAGGTCTTTTAACTTGTGTGTTCCTGCATAGAACTTCTATGCACCTGCTATGTTTCTATCATTGGATCATTCAATTAGAATGGGAAGTGATCCACAAGGCCAATGACGGTAGTCACCACATTTTATGGCCCAGGGAAAGTGATTTAACTTACCCAAAGTCACACTCAGTAGCAAAGGTTGGACTTGAACCAAGATCTTCTGATTCCAGGTCCAATATCCTTTCCCCCACACCAGAACATGACATGATCCCCCCTTCTTTTCCAGGGATTGGTGGCCTTGATGGATTTTTTTTGGCCACTTACCATACCAAGACTTTCACTTGTAATACCTTGTAGTCCCTTTTTACTCACTGTGCTCTGTGGCTCTGGGCTGCAGGCATTCCAGGTTTTTCTGAGATAATGGTGTTCTGTGATACTCAAATGTGCCATATCACAGAGTTCAGCCTCATATTTGACAAAAATGAATTTTGATAGCTGTGATTCCTGATTTAGGTAAGTATTCTTTGGGGATTAGGACTTATATCCTTATATGTATGTCTGAGATCTTGGGAAATGAGACAACCAAAATGAATGGTTTGTGGAATTCTCCAGTGGAGTGCCTCAGGGATCTCATACTATTTATATTTTTGCCAGTGTCTTGGATGAAAGGAGAGTTGGCATGATCATCGCATTTGCAGATGATGCAAGGCTGGGGGGGACAGCCAATGCCATAGATGAGGGTCAGAATACAAAGGGATTTCACTGGGCTAGCATCATACTGGGTCATGGTCAGCATGGTGAAATTCCATAGAGAACAAATACAGTTAACATGGTGCTCAGTGAGAGAAGCAGGGTTTCCTTTCCCCTTTCCCTCTTTGTCTTTTTTTCTCCTTCTGCCCATTCTGTTGCCTTCCGTCTCCCCCTGTGCTCTTTTCCAGTGTTGGTCCCTTTGGCCCAACCTTCCTTCTTCTTCTCCCCCCTTACCTCCTGTAGATGTTCCAGCTGTTGTTCCAGGTCCTGACACCTCATCTCCAACTGGGCCAGCTGGCTCTCCAGGCGCTTCCCCCTTTCTGCCAGGTTATGGCTGTGTCTCTTGCTGTCACCCAGAGCTTGGCGGGCAGAGTCCAGATGTTCCTACCGAGGAAATCAATGTAAATGCTGTAATTGTACTTCAGCTTAACAAATCTGGCTCTTGAGAACATGGGAAGATGGAATGGGGTGGAGATGGTGATTTCCCTTTGCCCTCCAATGCCCGATCTCCAGGGGTTTGCATGCTAGGTGGTTTAGCGAATAGAATACTCGCTTAGAGTCCAGTTCCAACACTGTCTCAGGCACTAAGCAGTTGAGGAACCAAGTTGACAAATATTTTTCAGGCACTTTCAATGTGCCAAGCACTGTGCTAAGTACCATGCCCTCTTGGACCTCACAGTCTGTCTTTTAAAATCTCTTGGCCTCCTCAACTTTAATATGAGGGGGCTGGACACTATCCCACAAAAGTCCCATCCAGTTCAAAATCTATGATCCTCTATACAAGATTCCCTGGCATAAGATAAATGCCTTTAGAAATGGCATAATGATGAAGGGGATGCTGTCAGAGAAAACCTGGGAAGAGTTGTATGAATTGATGCAGAATGAAGGGAGCAGAACCAGGAGGCCAATTTCTACGATGCCACCAATACTGTAAAACTTGGGAACTCTGATAAACACAATGACTCATCACAATTCCAGAGGTTTCGTGATGGAACATGCCACCATCCACTGATAGAGAGCTATAGACTTAGGTTGAGACATATTTTGAACATTGTCAATGTGGGGATTGACTTTGCTAGATTATATATACAATAGTGATTGAACAAGGGCATTGGTTTATTGTTTTCTCAATAGGGTGAGAATGGGGGGTGGGAGGGAAAGAAAGTGCAGTTTCGTTTGAAAATAAAATTTAATATAAAAACGTAATGGAATAACGATGTCTAAATATTGATGCCCAATGTACTCCAGTGCATTATCTTCATGTTGCACCACTTGGGTTATCCCAATGCCCTGGCAAGGGGGAAGGGCAGAAAAATACAGGCAAGTCAAAGCTCAGTTCATTAAGAAACTTTATAATGTGATGATTTGGCCAAGTTGAGAAAACCATGGACTGAGTTGAAACATCATCTAATTGAGACCGAATGGCTCTTCAGAACAGGTACTGTGTTATGCACGGGGGAGGCACGGGGGTCATGGGCACATATGCACATTTAGGCAGAATGGGCTGAAATTGGCATTTGGAGCATCCTCTTTAATACCAAGATTGGAAGTATGAATAGAAACCTGTGACTCTGGATGATGGCTGCCCAACCCTGGCTGGAAGCCTTAGGTGAAAGGTCCCTGAGGGCAGAGCTATTTAATTTTGGACATTGCATCCCTAGCTCTTAGTACAGGGCCTGGCATATAGTAGATGCTAAATCAATGCTTCTTGATGAGCTGAGTGATTATATGGACATGTATGTATATGTATGGTAATAGCATGTATATAGTACTTTCAGATTTGCAGAGCAGAATACATGTTATCTTACTTGATCCTGATAACAATCCTGGGAAGTATTGCTGTGTGTATAAAAGGATTTCTTATATTTCTGGATACTGATAACAGGGCACCCAAACTTTGTGCTACTATAAGTAAAAAGCAATTTGGCTCTTTGTCCCCAATATTGTCTAGTGATTTTATGATCAAATATTATTTCATCTTTATCTCATCCTTTTGTAATGACCATTTTCTGATATATTTTATAATATGTTGAATAATAATAGCAATAGTTTGCATTCCTACAGTTCTTTAAGTTTTGCAAAGCCATTTTCATGAGTTTTCACATTGTTCCTCACAATAACCCTGGGAGGCATTGGTATGGGAACCCTGAATAATGAGTGCTCGAATAAAAGAATGAGTGAAAAGCATATCTGAAGTGCTTAGATCTTCACCAAGCACTGGGGAGACATCTATTAAGTACCTACCATGTGACAGGCAGTGAAAAAGGAGCAGGAGCAAGTTTACTGGGGTTTGACAGGCATGCTCTTTATATAGAATGCACAAATTTGGAGTAACCACCCCAAATGTTCACATGGACTATCTTTGCCCAATCTATGGTAGAGAATTCTAAGCTCATATTGGTCTTATCAGCTACAGTGGGAGACAGTGAAACTTCACATTATCATGATGATGGCATTTTGGTCCTCGTCGAGAATGAAGGGCAACAACCCACCAACCATACATGCCCTGGCCACACATGTTTACACATAAGTACTGTCCACATCTATTCCCTAAACACATATGCTCCCTACATGTGTACCTCTCCCATGTGATATCTTATCTGGGTCCCCTCTTCTCACTGATGGTGCATCTATTTGTGGAAGAGGTTGATGCAGGTTTGTAGAGGAAATATTCTATTGTTACTATAACTTTGCATTTTCTTTGAATTAATTGTGTCCTCTGACTAATCAGTGAAAATGAACATATTGGTGGGGGCTCTTGAACTATGGATTTGAGTAGATAAAAACATATAGGGTATCTTAAATCTGAAGTAGCATTTCTGGGGTTCTCATATGACAGGAGGTGTCTCAGGTACTACAGTGATTTACTTAGTAACATAGGGAATCATTTCAGAGAGAGTTATCTGTGTGCACTCCTATAGCTGACTTAGTGGAGATGAGAAGACATTGAATGCTATCACATCTACCTGACCTTCTTAAGCAGGCTATTGCCTGAAAAGTAGGAAATGGATGAACATATAGACATTGATCTTCATTATCACCTTCCTCAGAGAAGAGTAATTGACATTTACAAGAAGACGGCCACAACAGGAGGTCCCAAGGAGTGCAGAGGCTGCCCTGGCCAGCACATCCTCGTCCTCACCGCTACCAAGGCAAGATTAGCTGAAACTGTTTCCTTTTTTTCAGACCAGGATGGAGTAAGAGGATGAAAGTTTACAAATCATCCTTTGTCACAGAATGATGGAGAACCAGAGTGGGAATGAGTTTCCAGAAAAGTGGGCATTAGAACATAGAATGGTCCCTGTCCTGCCTCTAACTGCGGTGGAGCAATGTCAGCTTTTCTCTGAACCTCAGTCTCCACATCAGAAACATGAGGAGCTGGTTTAGATGACCTCTGTGTCTTCTGTGGTCCTTATCGTGGAGCTGTGGTCTGCATTCCCTGCTGATAAGTCTCAAGATGAGACAGAGGGAGAGGGTGGCCTCTATGGTGGCAGTGATGGACAGTGTGCTCACTGTTCTCTTCAGCCTTTTCTCTTTGGCCCCTTCCCCTTCCTCCTCTGGTTGAGGCAGGGTAGGGTGAGAACACTGGGGGATAGGGAGGGCAGGGCATCAAGATTTAATGGAGAGATGAAGTGATTTGGAGAAGCTGATTTAAACTAGGGGGAAGGGGAAAGCTGGTTGATTTGGGGAAAGCTGAGGTCACAACTTTGGCACGGGGTCTGCTCACACAAACCTGGCATGTATAATCTTTCATACCCTGGGGGGCAATGAAGTCAATCCACACCATTCTCTGTCCTATGCTAAGTAACACCAGGTGCTCTGGGCTTTCAGCTGAAGGCAGTAAACATTTTTTGCCAAGAGTGTGGGATTGGAGCTTGCTCTTATCTGTCACCCTCTTAATAAGGAAGACAGAGGGGGCGTGAGGGAACAAGCTCTTTCGGGGCCCCTCGAAGTCCTGGAATCCCATCGCCATTTGATGACTATTGGGAGTTGGAGTGGGTCATGTGACTTTGAGGTCCAGGTTTCTTGGGAAGCAAAGTGACATGGGTGAGCGATGGCTGGCCTTGGAGCCAGGAGCACTTGGGTTCCAGGCTTGTCTCTGATACATCATAATGACAAGTCACAGGTAAGAAATAGCAGCAGGCCCAGAGAGGAGTGGGGCCCCGATCTTCACCTCTATTTGTACCTGGGTCCCCTCCCTGAAGCTCAGTTTCCTCTCTTCCCCCACCCCATAGGATGGGGAAAGACTAGGTGAGATGAAATATGATGACCCTTCTAGAGCTATGATGCTATGATGTATCACTTTAAGGTACATGGCTCATATGGGGAACCTGAGGGTTAAAAAGTGGGAGTGGCATGATTCAAATCCAGGTCTTCCTGGCTTCAGTCCATCACACTCTGTCCTGGGCTGCATTGGCTCTCAGACAATGCCTCACAGACTTGCTGCTCATCCTGTAACCTCTGGGCTATAGGTAGCTCCCTGAATTCTGGATGGGAGGCTGACCGGCGTGAGTGTCCAAACCCCAAATATACATATTGGGATGCATTAAGTCCAGATCTTCTCAGTGTTGGTACAGTCTGCCCATCCTGTGGGATACATATACATACATGCACACATGTCTACCGTATGTGTCATACCGGCTCTGGAAGCACAGACTACTCTCTAAAATCTTTTCCAGAGTTCACATTCTATGATTCTGTGAAAAAGTCAAGACCATATCTTCTGTGGCCCTTCCACTCCCATTTTCAGTCCCCTCCTCTAATTTTCCTGGTCTCCAAGTACCTGGCACCTGCCAGGCTGCCCTCTCCCTACCCATCTACAGTCCACCCAGATCTGCCCATCTTCCTCCTCCCTCCAAGTCAAAACAATTCTCCCCTAAAAGACTAGAATCTTCTCAAGGGGACATTTCAGATGATCCTAGTTAGGGGCAAATGTTTGGTAATGGGAAAAGGGGTGGGAGATTGCTTTTCTCATTCCCACCCCTAGCCCTCGCCCCAGTCAGCTGAGGCATCACTTAATTATAGCATTAGCCTAGAGAAGAAAAGGACGGAGAGAAAAAATGTAAAGGTCTGGATTTCTTTTGTGTGACTTCAGAGAATTAGGTAGAAGGTAGAGAGAGGCAGATTTGGAATTAATAAAAGGAGAAAACTTGCTAACATCCAGACCTGCCCTAAGTGGGATTGGCTGCTTTAGGATGTTATGAAATGCTTATTGCTGAAGCTCTTCAAGTGGGATGGTATGGCCACTCATCAGGTGTACCTGTCAGTTGTGAGCTGAATTAGATGGCCTCTGAGGTGACTTTCCCTCGGAGAGTCTCTCTCCTTGTGATTCTAATTCCGAGGTTCTGTAACGCTCTGGTGGGGAGGTGCCATGCCTCAGCAATTCTGGATTCTTTGCATCTGCTCTTATGGTGCCTGAGCCATGTCTCTGAAGTCTCTGTTTCTGAGATCCCCCTGATCCCCCAGTTAGGGAGATCTTGTGATCTGGAAGTTCTAGAATGCAGCTGTTCTATGATTGGATGAGTTGGAGATTTTGTGACTGATTCCCAGAGTTCCATGATGCTTGGAGTCTGGGTCCCAGGATTCTGATTCAGACACTCTGGGGTCATGCTGACAGGGACGTTTGGAGATGTGATGTTGCTTGGCTTTTAGACGTGGGGATTCGGAAAGAGCTGGGATCCTTTCACTTCGGTGGTTCTGGGACTCTGATTGGGGATCATGCGTCTCCAAAGCTAGATGATTCTCATTCTGAGATGCTGAGAGTCGGGAGCATGAGATCCTGGGACTTGGAGGCTATAATTTGGGGATTGATTCTGAGACTCTTGGATTTTGCTTAAAAGTTCTGGGTCCCAGATGAATTAAAGAGCAAGGCTGCCAGGAGCACACCACCCTAGCCAACTGCCTTCAGCTGCTTTGCAAGCTTTTGTTCCTGTGTGGCTCAGGAAAACAAAGACCGGAACTGGTCAGCGTTCCCCTCCCTTTGTTCCAGGTTGTTCTCTCTACCTGACCTTCCTCCTCCAGTCACAGTGTTTGCATGTGTGGTCCTCCAGACTGTGCTCTCTACTTACCACCACCTTGGAGAAGTCCTCACTTCCTTCAGAGCAGAGCTCAGGTGCCCTGTCTGTATGGACGAGGACTTTCCCACCCACAGCCTTATCCTTACCTCCTTCTCCCACTTCTCTGGATACATTTTTGTTTATTCTTTTCCTTTACTTCTTCAGAACCTTTGTGCTCCTCTCTTCTCAGTAGAACATAAAGTCCTCAAAGGCAGGAGCTGTTTCATTTTTGTCTTTAGATTCCCAGGGTCCAGCACAGTGCCAGGCACACAGTAGGTTCTTATTAATGTTTGTTAAGTTAAACTGAATTGAAAGTCATGTGTACATATTGGCAACATATTTACCTAATTTATGGAATGTCACCAAGGCACTTTCTCGGTCAGTCAGTCACTAATTATTTTTTAAGCACTTTCTGTGTACTAGGTTGTACACAGTAAGTGCTGGGGATACAAAGACAGGCAAAAGCTCTATCTGCAAGGCCCTTATGTTTAAGGGGGAGACAACATTCAAATAACTATGTACATATAAGACGCAGGCCATGTAAATGGAAGCTATTTTAGAGGGAACAGGCTAGCAGTGGGGTGGGAATGGGGACGGAAGGATGGGAAAGATCTTCTGAAGAAGGTTGTATTTGAGCTGAGCCTTGAGGAAAACTGGGGAATGTGGGTTGGGGAACAGCAGGTTCAGAGCAGGAGTTGCAGGAACAGCTCTCCTTCCTTTTCTTTGTCCCATTTGAGTAATTGTGGAAAATAAAGTGACCCCTCAAGAGATATGAACTAATGAGCAAAGGGTGGGGTTGGTATCTGGAGCCAAATTGACACAAAGGGAAAAGAAAGGTAACTGGTCAATGGACCTGCAGAAAGTGATTAGTGGAAGTCAGCAGAAGAGAGATGTTTTGGGAGGTATTTCTCTGACGCCTTCTTGCTCCAAGGAGATGGCATTAAAATACTGGTGGATAACGTGATGGAAGGAGGCCTAACAGCTATATAGAATGACCTGGGGACCAAGAGGCATTCATGGAGAGATTCCTCACCTGTGTTTACCCTCTTTCCGCAAAAAGCAGAGAACCAAGAGCCATTCTGGACCAGGGAGCCATTGTCCTTGGTTGGGACTGTCTGTGAGCAAGGATTTGCATGTCTTTGGGACTGATACCTAGTTGTTTTTAATAAAACCCTGGAATATTGTGAATTGCATGCTGGTAAGGAGGGAGTGAGTCTCTGTATCCTTGTAGGTGCCAAACATTTATTGTCCCAGAGTTCCTGAGTGGTAGAGAGCACTGAGACAAGAGAATGACACCCTCACAGTGTACCCCAAAGTTTTGGGTCATGAGAACCTCTTATGAAATGAAGGTAGTGCTGGCAATATAGTGCTGTCATTTGAGTTGGTCTGAGTCCAATGTATCTCAGTGAGCCCCCAAATCATCCATAACGTAGGCAGAATCGGATCGTTATGCTTCAATATAAACTGTACTCCTTGGTCTTTCTCTCTTAGCAGCAGCACAGGTCTCTCCTGACTCACAAAGGAGCCATGGTATGAACCCCCTGTCCCTGCCTCCACATCCTCTCCCCTGCTGTCCTGGGATCCCAATCACCATGTGTGACATGAGATATATGCCTTGAGCCCTGACTCACATGCCAACTGCCTTAAAAACTCAGTCCAAGCACCATTTCCTACTGGAAAACTTTTCTGGCTATCCTGTCCCCATGCCCCATCTCCCAGTGCCTCCCCCTTCCAAGGTCACCTTCTCTCTCCTCTGTATCTTGTATCCACCCATTATAGTAGAAGTGGAAGTGTTTTAAAGGCAGGATGTGGCGGGGGAGGTTTGTTTGCTTGTTTGTTGTTCTCTGTGTCCTCAAGATCCTGTACAATGCCTGGTACATAGTGGGCACTCAGGGAATGCTCACGATTGGCTGACATAGCAGGTAGCCTCAGCCTGGGCACTCTGTGCCATGCCTTGGTTCTGATCATGAGATGGTTCCTCACCTGAAGCAGTCGCCGGTCACATTCGGCAGCCGCCAGAGCCTGTCGGAGCTGGGCCACGTCCTCCCGTAGGCTGCGGGAGCCACTGGTAGCCTCCATCAGCGCCTGGGTGAGGCTCTGCACACGCTCCTTGAGATGCCCCTCTGCCTCCTCAGTCATCGCCAACTCGTGGCTTAGATGGTCCAGTTCCTGTTGCCGGGCGGCCAATCTGGCCGCACTCTCCTCCAGCTGGGCCCCGAGCCCCTGCACCTGCTCCCGATAGGCCTGGACCTCTACTTCCCGGGAGCTCAGACTCCTCTGGGCCCTCTGGAGATGCTCATGGGTGGCCTGGTGGCTCAGCTCCAGTTTGGCTGCCCGGCACTCAGAGGCCTCTAGGGATTCTCTGAGTTTCCATTTCTCTGAGTCCAGTTCGGCCTCTTTGGCCTTCAGTCTGCTGATCTTCTCCTGTGAGGGAGAGAGTCACCGAGTAAGGCTTCCTGCAGGGGCTCCTGCCAGGGGTTCCCCAGTCCTCCCTTTTACTCCTGGACAGCTTTCTTTCCTGACCCTGGATCTGCTGGCAGACTTAGGCTCCCATCTCCTACCCCTGGAGGCATAGGGGTGGGGAGCAGAGGCCATTGAAGAGAAAATATGACCCTCTAGAGACAGAGGAGATGTTACAGGGCATGACAAGGCACTCATGATAGAAGAGACCGAGTCTAGGCTCCTCCTTTTAACAGTAAGAAACCTGAGGCCCAAGTAGGGACAATGCATGTGGGTAGAATTGCAGGACTGGATGGGATCTTGGAAGTCTTTAGTTCAGCTCACACCTGGACAGGAATCTTGTTTACTTGGCAAGCTGTCATCCAGCCTGTGCCTAAAGACATTTGGGGAGAGAGCCCACACTACTTCCTGAGGCAGCCTGTCTCCCTTTGGGATGGTTGTAGTTGTCTTACATGAAGCATTAGTCTGCTCCACTATGTGGGAGGTAGTGTGGTACAGTAGAAAGAGCATAGGGTCTGGGTTCTAATCTGACCTCTGATATCTCCAACTTTATCACTGTGGGCAAGTCATTTCACCAAGGTTTTGGTTTCCTTGTCTCCAAAATTACCCGATAGCTTCTGAGATCCCTTCCAGCCCTCCATCTGTGACTCATGGTCCTGGGAACTTTAACCCCTCATGGATGGGCCTTCTGAGATTAAGCAGACCAAGTCCACAATGCAGTGGGAGAAATGGATAGTCCAAAGTCAGTCAGCTAAGACACATCAGAATATTTTACAAAGAAATGTGCTTCCTGTCCTGAAAGAGTCTACATCCCAGCCAGGTGCACACGTGCATGAGGAGGTACCTACAAGGCATACCCAAAGTCAGTGGGAGGTGATGTGAGGGAGGAGGGATAGCAGCAAGAGAGCTGGGGAAAGGTGTCTTAGACAAGGCAGAGTCAGAGCTCAGGAGGCCAGAAGAGCCAAGAGGACCCAAGAGGAGGAGATGCAGCATAGGAGTATCGGCCTCCGTATGTCCATCTGTTTCACAAACCCAGGAGCACCTGGCTTGGGGCTGCTTCAAAGGATTTTGGTAGGCATTTTAATTCATCCCATTAACTCCCAACACAGGGAGAAATGCCCCAGCACTTTTGGGTAGTTTAGGGGAATTATTCCCAGCTTCCCTGATTCCCTGTGATATCTACACTATCACTAAGGTCTCTTGCAGGTTTAAATATTATCCTAATTCAGAGAATAATTTCTCCATTAGAATATTGCAAGACCTCGTGAATCTGAGCAGGGAAATAAAGAATCTAAATAATACTAGCACCAGGCACCCCCTGCATTGTGGTTTTCTGCCTACTGGCCTTCTCAGGCCTATGACCTGCCTCAATTAACCAGGTAAATGATGGGCAGCTAGGTGGGCAGCAGTGGATAGAGCACCAGTGCAGGAGTCAGGAGGACCTGAGTTCAAATCTCACCTCAGACACTTGACACTCACTGGCTGTGTGACCTTGGGCAAGTCACTTAACCCCAACTGCCTCATCCTGGGTCATCTCCAGTTATCCTGATGAATATCTGGTCACTGGATTCAGATGGATCTGGAGGAGAGGTGAGGCTGGTGACCTGCACAGCCCTCCCTCACTCAAAATAAAGTCAAGTGCAAGTCATGTCATTATTTCTCTGATGGCTTGGTCTTCTTCAAAAATGAAGAACAAACACACACAGACAAGTTGAATGAAGGAAAAGAGGTAGATAGTTTGTTAAAGCAAAAAATAGACTTAATTTGGAGTCCTAGGGCCAGAGTTCAAATTCTACCTCCACTTACTGCCTCGATGACTGGGAAGCAATCTGTTTTCCTTCTAGACCTCACTTTCTTTATTTGTAAAGTGAGGATATTTGACCAGAAGTCTTCAAGATCCTTTCTAGCTCTGAGTCCATGATGCCATAAGCCTATAATTATGTGTATTTGAAAAGGTCCAGGCATACTCCAGATCATAGGAGAGTAGATCTAGCACTGGAAGGAACTTGAGGAGGCATTTTATTTAACTCTTCATGTTAAAGATGGGGAAACTGAAGCTCAGGGAATGAAATGACTTGCCCAAAGTCACCCAGCCTATCAGAGCGCTGGTGTTGGAAGGGATCTCAGAGGTCATCTATCTAGTCAGTCCCTTTCCTTGTACAAAGGAGAAAATGGAAGCTTTGAGCGTGATAAGACTTGCCTGCACGTACCAGCATAGCTGGTACTTGCAGGTGATAGGAGATAGGAGATTAAGCTTAGACTCAAACCTGCCTTCTCCGACTTCACCACACTCAGGGTTCTATCTCCTGATCTTTCTGCCATTGGGATTTCCCAGCAAGAATAGCTGATGGTTACATAGTTTACAAAGGTTACATAGTTACAAGGTTCATAAAGCACTTTAGGTACATTGTTTCACTTGTTCCAAGATTGAGATGACCCCGGAAAGTAGGTTCTCCAGTGATGTTTATCCCCATTGGTCCAAGCTAGTAAGATGCCAGGAGCTTCTGCCTTGCCTCTAAGCATACAAGCTCTGTGAATTGTTTCACCTCCTTACCCTTTCCACCTTCAATCAAAATCAATACTTTCCCTCCTTTGACTTACTCTGAGGTGAGAAACAGCCATTCCTGCATCCCCCCTCCCACAGGTGCCAACATTACCAGGAAGGGTAGAAAATGGAAGTCACATGTCATAGATGCTGAGATCTTGAAGGGAATATATCTGAAAGATCTATTTCAATCTCCTTAATTTACACATGAGGAAACTGAGTCCTAAGGAGCAAAGTTCCTGTTGAGAAACCCCTCAGCTCTTCCATCATGGTTCAGCTCTGCTGGGCAACATTACAATCTAAGAAAGCCCAGAGGTGGGATCTGTGCAAATGCTACTTCTTATTCTAAGAAAATATGTATCTTTCAAAATCACCACTAAAGGCAAGATCAGAGTTGAATTCATGGTAGCACTTTTAAGTTCTGCAAAATACGTTATCAATATTATGCCATTTTGATCCTGATCTGGTGAAGAGTAAATCCCCATGTGAAGGATAATTGTCTAAAGAGATCAATATAGCTCCAGAGGGAACTCACTGACTACTTCTATATATTTTTAAAAAAAAAAAGCACTACTGGGGAAGGATTCCTGGGAAAACTCAAAAGCATTCTGGCAGGAAATAGATTTAGACTCCTTCTTACACCACCCACCACAATTAACTACAAATGAATAAGTGATTTAAATAGGAAAGGTCTTACCACAAAAAATTTAGAGATCAGAAAGTGGTACTTTTCAGAATTATAGTCGAGGAAGATTTCATAACCAAATGAGGGCATAGTGTTTAAAAAAGGACAAAACGAGCAATGTCAATAATATAAAACTGAAATATTTTTTCAAGATAAAAATTAATGCGACTGGAAGAATAAGAAAAGCTGTAAAGTGAGAAAAATTTTCACCTTGAATTTCTCAGTTAAAAGTTTGTTTGTCAAGATATATGAGGGAATGAAAATATGAAACCATGCTGTTTCCCCAATTTATAAAGTGATCAAAGGACGCAAACTGTCCTCAGAAAACTTACAGCCACAGAAAAGAATGTTTTGGATAAGGAATCCTAGGAGAAATGCTAATTAGAAGAACTCTGAAGTTCACTTCCTATCCGTCCAATTGACAAAAATGATAAAAGCTGGTGGCAGTGTCGGAAGGATTACAGAAAGATAGCGTCGCTACTATTTTCTTGGTGGAAGTGCTAAGTCTGGCCATCTTGTAACACTTTGAATTATGGCGACAACAATTATTAAACTATTCAAATCTTCTGATCCGAGACCGGATAATTACTAAATAGTAACTGTTTCTCTTTTGACTTTTTTTTATTAAAGAGGCCATCCTTTGAGTAACTACTTAAAGAAGCCTATTCATTGAATGGGTGAGGGGCAGCGAGGTGGTGCAGTGGATAAAGCACAAGCGTAGGAGTCAGAAGGACCTGAGTTCAGATCTCACCTCAGACACTTGACACTCACTAGCTATGTGACCTTGGGCAAGTCACTTAACCCCAGTTGCCTCATCCTGGGTCATCTCCAGTCATCCTGATGAATATCTGGTCACTGGATTCAGATGGATCTGGAGGAGAAGTGAGGCTGGTGACCTGCACAGCCCTCCCTCACTCAAAACAAAGTCAAGTGCAAGTCATGTCATTGCTTCTCTGATGGCATGGTCTTCTTCGGCAATGAAGGATGAACACTCACACATCTCATTCAAAGTGAGAATGTGACAAGACCTTAGTAGGTTCTCATATTGCATCCTGGGCCATCTCTAGTCATCCTCAGGCCATTGCACTCAGATGACTCAGGAGAAGAAGGTGACACTGGTGACCTTACATAGCCCTCCCTCCCTCAAATCAAAGTCAACTGTAAGTCATGTTATCATGGTTCTCTTCAAGAACAAAGGACAAACACAAGACTGGGTAAATACTCTAAGGAATTTAAAGACAGAAAGGATGGTCCCATGCCTAACAAAATATTAATTATGAGAACAAAAATGTGGAACCAAAGTGGGTGCCCATTGATTGGGGATTGACTGTGGAATAGTCATATAATGGAATGTGAAGGAACCATGTGAGAGATTTAGAGAAACACTGAAAGTCTTATGTGAATGGATGCTGAGCAGAAAGCAGAGCCAGGAGAGTAATGGTTATGACTACAGTAATTTTGGAGTATTGTCTTCACTTCTAGGCACAGTTTCTGGTGGACATTGACAAATAGCAAGTAGATGGAATGGTTAGGGCTTGGAGTCAGGATGAACTGGGTTCAGATCCCATCTCAGACATGTACTAGATGTATGATTCTAAGCAAGTCACTTAATGTCTCTGTGCTTCAGTTTCCTGAGCTGTCAAAAGAGAGGCTGGACATGATGGCCCCTAGGGTCCATGCTAGCTCCAAATCCATGCTCCACTGATCCATGAAGCAGAAAAGTGTCTCAAGAAAGGGGACAAGATAGTGATGGATGTCAAGATCTGCTCCACAAGTAGGGACTGAAAGAACTGGGTATGTTCAGCCTGGAGAAGAGCAGCCTTGGGGGGAGGGCATTAAAGCTCATGCACGTGCTCAGTCATCAAGAGGAATTGGGTTTGCTGTGCTTAGCCTCAAGGGGCAGAACTGAGAATAATGGCTGGAAGTTGCAGAAAGGCAAATTTAGGCTTGAGGTCAGGAAAAACTGACTAATGATGAGAGATGTCCAAAGAGGAATGGGCCACCTCAAGAGGTCAGAGGGCACCCCCCTCTGCTGGCATCCCTCCCCTTTCCAGGAACCCCCACTGCACCCCTCCCCCTCTGCTGGAACCCCTCCAAGGCACCCCCTCTGCCGGCACCATTCCCCTTCCCATCGCACTGGAATTCTTTAAACAAAGCCTGAATGATTGATTGCTTGCCAGGTCTACTGGAGAGGGGATTGTTCAGGTGTGGGTTAGACTACATGATTGTTGAGGTTCCTGGAAGCTCCAAGATTCTGAGGTAGATAGGTATTACAGGGATTACTACTGATATTTCACAAAAAAGGAAACTGAGGCTCCAAGTCCTAGGCTTTTAGCGCTACACTATGCTGCCTACCCTAGGGAGAACGGTGAATATCTTTGACTACATTATCTTGGTGGTCTTTCCTGTGATTGTGCCACCACTGTGAAGCTCTGGGAGTAAGGGGGCAAGAGGGAACAGGTTTCCTCCTCCTCCTTGCCTATACATGGTGTGACTGAGCTGGCCCGGCACTGGTCCCGCGTGAGTGCCCACACCAACGGCCCCTGTGTGTGGCGAGGATACCCAGCATGCTCTGACATGTGTGTGACGGCACAGGGGCAGCCCTGTCTATGCTCTTGTGTTTGGGGAGCGCTGTGCCCAGTTGGACATCCCTGGGCTTGTTGTTGTAGTGTTCGTTGATTTAATTCCCAGGGTAGCCCTGGAAACGGGAGAGATTTACTTTCAAACAAGAATTTGACTGTTTGCATAGCACAGCCTCTCATTTAATTAGAGAAATATGTTTTTAATTAACTTTCCCTTGACAAATACCCTGGCTTATATGAGGGGGGAGAGGAGAAGAAATCAGTTTGCGAAACTGAAGGAAGTTGTGTAAATTTCCTTTAAAAAGCTCTGGAGAACCTTGAGGGGCCGGAGACCCCACTCTTGGCAACCTTAATTTTCATTCCTTGTAACGCGGGCACAGCAAAACAAAGAAAGGGCAGAGAAGTCTCCTGGAGTCATGGAGCTGAGATAACAAAAATAGCAATTATTTGATTTTCATAAAATCAGAGAAATGTGGGGCCACAAAGACCAATTCGTCTAAATCCTCTCTGTTTTAAATGAGGAAACAGAGTCCCAGAGTGGTGAAACCACTTGTCCTAGGTCACTTAGGGGTTAGAGGCAGGGCTGGAATTAGGATCCGGATCTCCTGGCATCTACTCCAGGGTAGATCACGTGGCCTCTGGCCTCTACATTCTTCCCAATTTGCTTTTTGTCAAAAGGAGTGCTGTGATGTGTCAAGGCCCAGCCTGGCCTCTGCTGCCGGTTGGGGGTGGAAGGGAAAAACTGGTGTGATGTATGGGGTTGGAGTCAGAGTTGTGGTCTAGGCAGGAAGTTCTGAGAGGGGATCATAAAGAAGAGGGGTCACAGAGGATGGGTGTTTACCAAGTCAAGGCAGAGTCTTCTATTGGAATTAAGGTCATACAGCACAGAAAGGGAAATGTCCCATCTCTGTGCTGTGTCATAGCAGAGAAAGACCTTCATTTGCTCAAGAATGTCTGGGATCCATGTGGAAGAAAGACATCAGTTTCCCTTGCCAATCATGGTCTAGCCTTGGGTTCATCTAGGTATGTGTTTTCACGGATGCAAAATGAATGAACTTCCAGTGGAGGCTGAGGAATCCCATGTTAGGTTTGACACAGTAGAGGTTCCTTTGGGCTGTGGGATGGAGTTGATGACTGTTGAGGTACCTTTTAACTCTCAAAATCTATAATGGGTTTGGAATGGTGGCTTTGGGTATGACCCTAAGGACCTGATGCTAACTTGAGTGGCAGTGTGCACGAAAGAACTCTACACTGAGGAAGACAACCTGAGTTCAAAGCCCAGTTCCACCCACTCACTCATCATTTGTGATACTGGACAAACCTCCTTGGGTCTCCATTTTCTCATTTGTAAAACAGAAAAAACTTCCACCTCAATATCAATGGTCTGGGAATTCTCTTCAAGGAGAAGTTCTTCACTCATCAGGTTTCTTCTAGGAAGATTCCTGCTCAGGTACAGTCTGGACTGAAATGACCACAAGATGTGGACATGTGGACCTGGCCCTGGAGGACCTCAATCAGTGCTTATGCAGTTGGGTTGAATCTTGTCCAGCCCCTTTGTTTCAGGGATGAGGAAGGTGAAGGGGGAAGGAATTTGCTCAGATTCACATAGGGAAGAAACAGTGGGGGTTGGGAGCCTCTGCCTACAAGTCTATTGCTCAGACCACTACACCACTCTTCCTCCTGTGGGCAACTCTGAGATTCTGTCAGATTTGCAGCAGAGTGCATTGAGATCCCTGGTCTCTTCCTCAAGAGACTTGAAAAACTTTTTTTCTTTCTAACATTCAGGGTCTGTCTTTTTCATAGGGATTGGCCTCAGTTTCTCAGAAGGTACCGAGGGACTGGAGCAGGTTTTCCTCTAGGATTATCTTGTGTGGCAAGGGCTCCCACATTCATGAAAAGAAAGAAGGCTTGGTTCCAGGTGCCAAGGAATGTCTGGCTCAGCTCCTCCTGTCCCAACCCACATGGACCCCACCCACCTGCAGGCTTCTGTTCTCCTTCTCACTTGTGTGGATGCTGTGTTCCAGCAATGACACTTGCTCAGAGCACTCTCGGTGCTCCCTTTCCACCTGCCGGATGGTCTCCTCTTTCAGAATCAAGGCAGCTTGGGCACTGTAGAGGCGCCCGTCGGTCCCTCGCTTACCTATTTTGTTAAAGAGAAGGAGAGACCCTGAATTCTCACCCCAAACCTTCTACCCTCACTCTCATATGTTTGTATGATACCCGACTCCCTAGAAAGCACAGGGATGAGACAGCAGAGGCCTGGCCATTGTCTCCCACCATTCTGGAGACTTCTATACTAGCTTAGAACCATGAATGAGCGTCCTGAATGACACTATCTATCACTCAGCCAAGCACTGATCAAGCACCTACTGTGTTCTAGGCACCACAGGGGAAAGAAAGGCAGAAATGAAGTGATCTCTGACCTCAAGGAACACATCCCAAACAGTTCATTAGGCCATCTCCCTGCACCTTACCCCAAACCTTCTTTTCTTCCCAATTACCCTTTGTTTGTTGAGACATCGCTGTCCCCGTTTCAGACACTCACATTTGTCATCCTGGCATCATCCCCGAACCTTCCTTCTCCCTCGCCCCCAAGCATTGCCAAGGCCTGCGCTTCTCTCTTTAGGTCTCTTTTCCACATTCACAATCACTCCCATAGTTCAGGCCTTTGCCTGGACTATTGCGAGTGTCTCCTCATCAATCTCCTTGCCTTATCGGTCCCCTTTCCCAAGGGGCCTCCACACGGCTGCCAAAGTCCTAAGATATGGCTCTGATCACTTCCTTGCTCAGGGATCTTTAGCAGTTCCCTAATCCCTGTCTCTCTATCTCCTCCATCACTTCTAGGAAGGGAAGAACTGAAGAAAATACTGGGGAGCTTTTGGTTTCTTCTTTTTCTTGTTTTTAAAGCCTGGTTAACTAGCTCCTATCCAAGCTCAGTGTGGTGTCACCAGAGTTCTTGCCCTTGCACGGACTGTCCCCATGCCTGTAATGCCCCCCCCCCACTGCCCCCAGGATTCCAAGCGTCCTTTATAGCTCTGCTCAGGGGCCGTCTTGATCTGTGCAAAATCTTTCCCAGGCCCTGTCTGTAGTTCTTCTCTCTTCCCCCTCAGATGACTTTGGAGTCATCTGTGTACATATTGCTTACTCCTACAGAATGCAAGTCCCTGAGGAAATGGACTGCTTAATTTCTGCCTTCCTATCCTCAATGCCCAATATGATGCCTTATATGTAGCCAGCATTTACTACAGTTTTTGAATTACATTGAATATATTAGGTGAAATGTTAGCAATTCCAGGACTGCTTCGCATGCTCTAAGGTCATAGGAACAAGTTTTACAATAACTTCTTTGGGGGCCAGTTAATGGCAGGATCTCAGCTTTTGGGGTTGGCACCTCTCTTTTCTTAAAGGGAATCTGCACCCCTGTTCTTGGTTCAAAAGAAAAGTAAACTTGGGGCCTCCTTCCCAAGAGGATCATTAAAGTAAGCCCTGAGCCCCATGTTACCCCCTACAGCAGGCTGAGCAGAGAGGGCCCCCTGAGCTCCCTGATTTCTAGCTCAAGGAGTGCCTTCTTTCTCCATCTGTTTGCTCCTCAGCTCTCCTGTTGCCCCATGCACAATGTGCTTTGCAATAAATCTTGCTTTTTTGCAGCAGATGAAACTATGAATTGGGTCTCTGGAGAAGAGAATGAATGAATGACTGGCCTTCCTCAGCGTCTTCCAGAGACTTTTGCAGCTGCAGGATGCGAGTCTTGCTCTGCTCAAGGTCAGCCTTCAGCTCATTCAGCTGACAATTCAGGTTCACTACCTGGATCCGAGAGTCATCCTGGGAGGAGAGAAAAACACGTTTTCAAAGGCAGAGGATAAGGTCAAGGGGAGGAAAAGAAACTGCCAGAATTCCATCTTCCAGGCTCAATAGAAGTATAGTGAAAAAGACAGGATCTTAGATGGTGACAGAGGGGATTGGAATGGGAGCCAGAGACCTGGGTTCAAATCCTGCTCCTGTAACTTCCTGGCTTCTTGGTCCTGGGCAAATCACTTAACAAACCTGGGCTCAGTGTCACAGAATCAAAGAATGAAAGGGAATTCGGTGGTCATTTAGTTCAAATCATACCCAGAGGGAATCTCCCCAGTTAACATGGCTTTGAAAAGTAGTTATGTGGACTCTATATGAAAACATCCCAGGAGAAAGAAGACCATCCTCCTAGAGGCAGCACATCCCACTTCTAGATAGCTCTGGAGTATGAGGAAGCTGTCCCCCACATTAGACTGAAACTAGCTGCTTTGCATTTTCCTCTTCTGGCTCTCTGCCCTCTGGTGCCAAAGAGAACAAATCAGATCTTTCTCTACATGATAGACCTTTAAATACTTGAAGACAGTTATCAAGTCCTGACCATCACCCCTCCCCTTTCACTTCTCCACTTTAATCACATTCTGTTCCTTCAGCCAGTTCTCACATGACTTTAATTATAAGGCCTTTCGTCATCGTGGGCACCCTTCTCTGGGTATTCCCTAGTTGTGCTATCCAGAATTAATCACAATCCCCCAGAAGAGGTTTGCCAAGGGCAGGGTGCAGTGGGACTCTAACCTCCCTATTACTGGAAGTGAAGATGCTCCTGGTACAGCTCACATCTTATGGTTGACACACATTGTGTTTGTGGTCCCCTAAGACTCCCAGATTTTTTTCAGAACACCAGCTACCTACTTATGCTTTCCCCATGTTGTACTTGGGAAAAGGGTCATTTTCTGCCCAATTATAAGACTTTACATTGATCCCTATTGAATTTCATCTTATTAGGTTCAAGCCAGTACTCTTGCCTGTCAAATGCTGATGGATTCTAAAATTTTCATCCACCAGATTTGCCACTTCTCCCATCTTTGGCTCATCTGAAAATTTGATGAGCATGCCAGTCATGCTTTTACCCAAGTCTTTATTAAAAATGCTGTACAGCATAGGGTGAAGCATAGATCCCTGAGGGACTCTACTGGAGACCTCCTGCCATGATGAGATTGACCCATTAACAACTACTCTTTGTGTCCAGCCATCCAGGTGATTTTGAAACTGTCTAACTGAATTACTGTGTAATCCATGTCCCTCCATCTTCTTCATGGGAACAATATGAGATACTTTGTCAAAAACTGATAAAATTTAGGCCAACTACATCTATAGCACCTACTAGTTTAGTAATCCTGTCAAAAAAGGAAATGAAGTTAATTTGGCATGATCTGGTTGGCTCTTTGTAAGCACTGCTTCCCTTTCTAGATGTTTACCAACTTATCTTTTTAATGATCTATCCTAGAATTGTCAAAAGAATCAAAACCAAGCACATTGACTTAGAGTCTGCCAATTCTATTATTTCTATCCTTACACATAAAAGCAGGAAGTTGAACTAGATGACCTATAAGGGCCCTTTCAGTTCAAAATCTATGAGAAGTGAAATTCAGCTCAGGTCTTTGACTCCAGAGTCAGCACCTTTGCCAGTGTACCATGTTAACTGGGAATAGACATAACTATCTTTTTAGACTAAATGTAGTCTTATCATTGACTGACTAGATCAAAAGTCAAAGTAAATGCTAATTAGAGGGATACAGATGAGAAGACACAGACTAAAGATTATTTTAGCTCTGACCTAGCATATTTAAACAAACTGTTGCTACTTCAAATCAGGAAATGGACAAAAGAAAAGACATTGACTCTGGTTCTTACTATTCTTTAGTTCAACCAATACAAATGGTGCTACAACCAAATGAACCTGGAAACTGCCTCAGTAAACCTCTTAGCTCCTTACCAAAGAGACAAGAATAAAAAATGAGGACATTAGTTTAGAGTCATATAGTCTCCCAGTGATACTATATAGTTGAAAATTATGTTTTAAATTGTTTTTATTGAATCAAAATTCTAAGTAACTGAAAGGACAAAGGAAAGATATATGTTGGGAGCAAGCAAAATGCTATATCTTACCACAGATAAGTTACTTGAGAAAAATGATGTAAAGGACACCCTAAAGAACATGTATGACTTATAAGGAAATAGCCCAATGTAGCCAGAATGAGAGATATGGATACATATACATATATATATATATATATAGAAAGAGAGAGAGAAAGAGAGAGAGAGAGAGAGAGAGAGAGAGAGAGAGAGAGAGAGAGAGAGAGAGAGAGAGAGAGAAGGCATATAGGAGTTCCCATTTGCCCTGGTGGGAGGTTGAGTGCCTGTAATGATAACATCACAAATCCAATTATATATCTAGTTCTATCTATAAAGATGATTTAAAATGAGCACACTGGAATGATATGAGAGAGAGAGCACATAGTGGTGGATGGTGGATCCAGCGTTGTAATCAAGAACCGCTGAGCTGAAATTTTGCTTTGGGCATATATTGACTGATTCTCTACTCTCTCTCTAAGACCAGATGAGATGCCAGTGTATCTCGGTGGGGTTACCTGTACTAATATAATCATAGAACTAGACCCAAAACAGTTAAACAAATAAAACAAAGCCATATACTTCAGGATTTCAACATTCATGGTTTCATGGTGGGCATTCTCTTCAGAGATGTAGACTGCCTCCCCTCTGTCTCTTAGTCAATGGTCTTTGAGAATTACTGTGGCTGAGAAATCCATCCCTGCCCACCTGGTGGTGATTCTGCCTTTCAGATCTAGCCTATCACCAGGTCTACATTCAAAGTCTTTTGAGCCCAGCAGAACCTGTAGGGGCTTGCTCTCTGAGCTGGCATAAATGTTAAAAATATGGGGTCATGATAAGGCCTTGGAAAAAGGCTCCATCAGAGGACAAGGTGTCATGGGGAAGGTGCCAAAGGAGTGGTACAGACAACACATGGCAGAGGAGGTTCAGAGGAGGGGATCTCCTTGGGGCCTGTGTGGTCAGGAGAGGCTTCATGAGAACAAAGGAGGAGCTTAAAAGAGAAGAATTTCAACAGGTTGAGATGTGGATGGATTACATTCCAGGCCAATTTGTGGTGGCAGAACAACACAGAATCAGGCTGAGGAATGCTAGGAGTCCCAGCCTGGCTAGAATACAGAATCTATGAAAGGGTTAGCAAATGGGTGTTGGTTTGCTAAACGCATGGAAGGTTATGCTAGAAAAGTAGTGTGGAGCCAGATGAGGAAGGGTCTTCCATGCCAAGCTAAGTAATTTGTAGTTTCTCCCAGAGACATTAGGGAGTTACTGAAAGTTTGTTTTTTGATGTTGTTTTAAGCAGGAGAATGACATGCTAAGACCTGTGTCCTATTTCAGCATAAGATTATTTTGGAAGCTATGGGGAAGATGGATTGGAGAGGGAAGAAAACGTGAGGTAGGGAGATAGCAATACTATAAGGAAAGGGTGATGAGAGTCTGAACCATGGTGAAGGATGAGAAAGGGGCAGTTTCAAAAGATTCTGTGATGGCCCAGCACATCCATTTGGGGAGTAGGAAATGAATGCGTGTTTATGTGTGTGGGGAGGGGCGGGGGGTGGTTCAGGAGACCCGAAGAATTGAAAATCACTCCATCCTGGGAGGATGGTGGTGCCAGTAAGAGAAATATGGAATTGGGGAGGAAGAGTAGGGATTGTTTGCTTTTGGCGGCAGTGGTAGGGGAGAGTGACAGATTTGGACACGTGAAGTTTGAGGTATAAGAATACATTTAAATGGAGATGTTCAGCAGGCAGACGGAAATGTTAAGACTCAGTCATCTGATCTTGGAGGGATTAAATTACATACCCTTGATTGCCTTAGCATCTGTAAGGTGAATGAATAAGTCAGATGAATCAGTAGTAGGAAGAGGGAAGAACAATTGCCCCAAGTCAGCCCCACATAGGACGCTACACGCCTAAAGCCTTCTACAGCTATAAGTGATGGTAGCAGACTCTATTGCCAAGGAAGAATGGGAACGGAGAGAAGAGGGTCTAGTCCAGGGCATGGGTAGAATCCATACTTAGCAAAAGTTGACTGGTTATGTAGTAAGAGTGAGACAACCCTAGGATGGTTCCTATGTGTCTACGCTGAAGAGTCATGACGAAGAAGGTGAAAAGCAAATGAGAGAACAGATAGGCAGGAGAAGAGTCAAAGAGCAAAATGTTATAGAAGGCAAGAGGGGAGAGGAGGCCAGTAGGATCCAACATCGCTAAGAAGTCAAGGCAATGACAACAGGAAAATACTCTTGATATGGTAACTAGCATGGTATAGGCGATGTGACCTCTGAGGACCCATCCAGCTTTCATCTATGAGCCCATGGCCATGGAGAGAGCAGTGGAAACAGACCTCAGATCACAGGAGGTGATGAGGGAAAAAACATCTTTCTACAAGTTTAGCATGAAAGAGAAGGAAAGGGAGGATGGAACTAGGGTCAGGAGGCTTTTTTTTTTAAAGACAAAGGAGACATGAACATGTTTTTAGGCAGAGAAAGAAAATCAAGCTTGCCCAGTGACACGTAAGTAACTGTGTAATTTGTCTCTTCTAAGCCTAGACCTGTTTTTCTACAGGACTGGTTTGACTAAACAAAACAAAACAACTGTCCACACCACAAAGATGAGCTATCCATTGTTTACAGGGAACTGGAAGGAAAAGATCATCTTTTCTCCCACAGTGGATGCTGGGTGTGGAGCATGAGTCCATGAACTTGGTTTAAATATATATGTATTTGTGTGTGAGTATAAAATTTGATAATTATATTTTAATTTCATTATTTTCTGTTTTATTTCCCCATGTGCCTTACGTTATACTTGTAAAAAATATTCTGGATCTGGTGATGACTAATTCATCAATCAACATATATTTATTAATATGTGTGTGCTGAGCACTGTGCTAAGGGCTTGGAATATAAAGGCGAAATAGTCCTTGACCTAGATCTTACAGTCTAGATAGGGGAGACAATTGTCTAGTCATAGAGACCAGGTCATTTGAGGGGGAAGGTACTGGCTCTAATAAGTGGAGGTGAGGAAAGAGTGGGTATCAGTCTTGGGAAATGGCCAGAGCAAAGGTACAGAGAAGAAGAAGGAGTGGTGTTGGTGAGAAATAGCAAAGGCATTTTGGCTGGACTGTAAGTGTATGCAAGGAGAATTCGAGTAATAAAGGCTGGAGAAGCAGATCTGGGTCACGTAGGAAGACTTAGCTGCTGGGGAGGAGATGATGGGAGAAGCAAACCATTCATCCCGATTGCGAGAAGGAGGGAGAAGAAAGCCTGGCGTCTTGGAGAATGCACCCTAGGTCTGTGGAGAGCAGATTTCAAAGGATTATGAGAAAGACTAGTTAGACTCCAATGGCCCCAAATTCAATGAGAGGTCAGCTTGGGATGACAGATGGGAAGTTGATGACGCACCCTCCCAGGAAGGTGGGAAAGGAGAGGGTGCGTGAGAAAACCAGATACTGGCTCATGACAGAACCAACTTACTGATAATTCACTTTTGGAGGCACGTTCCAGGTAGAAGCTAGGAAGAGGGGCAGGTCACATGATGAAGACAGCAGATTTGCCCAGGTTGGTGCACAGGGTGTTGGGGGCACTGACATTTGCAATGAGTGGGAGCTAACAAAGACTGTGGGGATCACAGAGGAAGCTCTCTTGACCATTCTGGGACCAAGGTGGTGACCAGAGACAGACAGGGTCACTGCCCAGGGGAACAGGAAGATAGCAGACTGCAAAGACCAGTCAGAACTATTTTGCTGTCATTTTGCTTCTGTTTTCTCATTCCAGGAGAATGATGCCCAGACTGAGGGTGGGAACAGAACGCGGGTGGCTAACAGGGTGACAAGATGGGAAGAGAGCCTCTGGGAATTCAAGCTCTAAGGCCCAGACAAACACTAAGAACAGGTAGCATTTACATAGCACTTCAAAGATTTGCTGAACACTCTACAAACATGATCTCACTTGATCTTTCCAACAATCCTGGGAAGTGGATGCTATTATTGTACACACTATAGACTTGAGGAAACTGAGGCAGGCAGAACTGAAGTGACCAGTCATGCTAGTGTCTGAGGCCAAATTTGAATGCAGGTTTTTCTGACTCCAGGCCCAGGGTTCTATCTATCCTCTGTACTTCCTAAACTACATACATCCTAGAGTACTGAAAGATCTGGTAGGCACACTGAAGCACTTTCAGTGATATCTGAGGAAGGTGCCAATGTTTGCTAGCCTGGTTCAATCAGTACAACCTGAGACTTCAGGGTCAGGGGTTCCCATGTTAAATGGGTTATGGGGAGATAGAAAGATACTGTAGGAAAGCTGCTGAATTGGGAGTCAGTTAAGACCTGAGTTCAAATCCCTTGGCTACTATATTCTTTAAGGTCCCTGGGCTTCCGTTTTCTCATCTATAAAATGAGGGGCTTAGACTCCATGGCCTCCTCTGGGATCCCTTCAGAGCCAAGACCTGATGAATCTTGTAAAAGTAGCTTTTGATCCATAGACTGCTGGCTTGATGTCTTCTCTTTGCCAAATTCTACAAAACAATTTTAAAGGAGCAGTTTGGGAGCATTCAGAGAGGGAAGGGGTGATTGCTCAGAGCTGGTGTAAGTTGCTTGGGAACAGCTCATCCCGAACCCCCTCCTTTTTTGGTAGGGTGACTGGAACAGCAGAGGAGGGGAATGTATACAGCACAGTATAAGGTAGATTCCAGCAAAATATTGCTATTCTCACCTTGTGGGTGAGATGGGGAGAGTTGTGGGCTTACTGTACTTGGGAAGGCAGGGACTGTCTTTTTTTATCCCGACGGCTTTAACACAGTGCCTGATACATAGTTAGATGCTTAATAAATATTTATTGAATTGCATTGGATTGGATTGGATTCTGACCTGGTCCAATGACCAGAGGTTCTTCCCCATTAGAATGTGAGTTGTTTGAGGGCAGGGACTATATCTGACCGTCTTTGTATATCCAGTGTTTAGCCTAGTGCCTGGCACATAGTAGGCCCTTCATAAATGCATGTTGATTGGTTGACCTTGAGAGCTCAGATGATGGTCAATGGATGATTGAATTGACATCGAGGTGGAGGAGGGCCTCCAGCAGAGGGTTTGGACTTCTGAGGATTTTATCAAAGGCTTAGATGAATGAATGGATGGGTACCAAAAAGCTGAGCAGTGTATAGGGGAGAGGAAGTGTCTGCAGAGTCAGTCCAGGGTCATGGGCCACTGAAACCAACTTTATAGATAAGACTGAGACCAGACTTCGTAAGTAGCCAATTGAATCATCTCACACCAAGCAGGACAGAATGGATGGACTGATGGTGAGACGCCATCCCACCCTCAGTCTGAACATCATTCTCCTGGAATGAGAAAACAGAAGCAAAATGCAAGCAGAATAGTTCTGACTGGTCTTTGTGGTCTGCTGTCTTCCTGTTCCCCAAGGGCAGTGACCCTGTCTGTCTCTGGTCACCACTTTGGTCCCAGAATGGTCAAGAGAGCTTCCTCTGTGATCCCCATTGTCTGTTAGCTCCGACTCATTGCAAATGTCAGTGCCCCCAACACTCTGTGCACCAACCTGGGCAAATCTGCTGTCTTCATCATGTCACCTGCCCCTCTTCCTAGCTTCAACCTGTGGACATGCCTCCAAAAGTGAAGGTCAAGGGTAAAGTAAAGATACTCTGTTTCTTCTAGCCCCAATATCGTGGGGCAGCCAAGGAGGAAAGAGGCAGCAGGAAACGTCAGGATCCTCCCAACAGAACAAGGGATGAAACCAATAAGGTGGAATTTGGGAGCCATAAATGTAAAGTCCTACACTATCAGGGACTGGACCTGTGATTTCATTAGTGCAGGGAACACCCAGGTAAGGAAAATCCCTCCACTAATGCAGGTCAACACCTTTTTTGCAACTTAGTGAGTTTCCTAGATGACTGAGAGGTGAAGAAATTTGCCCAGGGTCTCACAGTCAGTCAGTGTCAGAGACCAAGCCTGAACCCAGGCCTACCTGGCTTTGAATTCAGACTTCTGTCTTCACCATGCTACAGCTTCATAAGTCCATGATGTAAGGAGCATGGCTAGACAGTGAATGGGAAAAGGATCTGGGGCTCTTAGTGGGCCACCAGTAATGTAGCATGGCAGCCACATAAAGCCAATGTTAAACTATCAAAAGCAGGAAATGATTGTTCTTTGGATATTTCCATTCAGTGGAAATAGATCCCATTTATATAGAGCTTACCATATACCTGGCAAAAGGGCTAAGTGATTTACAATTAGTAAGACTTCATCCTCACATCAGCCTTGGAAGGTAGATGCTATTATCATTTCCATTTTGCAGATGAGGAAACTGAGGCAAATAGAGGTTAAGTGACTTGTTCAGATCACACCTGGAGCGGTTGGCTGGTTGTTGTTCTTTGTCTTCAAAGAGGACCAGAATGACATCACCATGATGAAGTGAAGTTTCAGTGTGTCTGACTGTAGCTGATCAGACCAATACGAGCTTGGAATGCTCTAGCACAGGTTGGATACAGACAGTCTGTTTGAATAGTTGGGGTGGATATCCCAAATTTACTCATCCTGCGTTGACTTTGTGCTCTCTCAATTCTGCTTTGCTCAGAGTACAGCACCTTTTCTTATGTGGGCACACCATGCTGAGCGGTCCTGTGCCAGAGTCTCCCACGTTGCACAGTCAAATCTAAAGTTCTTCAGAGAGACCTTGAGAGAGTCCTTGTGTTGTTTCTTCTGGCCACCCTGTGATCACCTGCCCCATGTGAGTTCTCCATAAAATAGTCTTTTTGGCAAGCGTACATTTGGCATTCAAACAATGTGGCCAGCCCACTGGAGTTGCACTCTCTGAAGCATAGTTTGAATATTTGGCAGTTCAGCTCAAGCAAGGACTTCAGTGTCTGATACCTTATCCTGCCAGGTGATCCTCAGAATCTTCCTAAGACAATTCAGATGGAAACGATTCAGTTTCCTGGCATGGTGCTGGTAGACTGTCCATGTTTCATAAGCATGTAACAATGAAGTCAGCACAACGGCTCTGTAGACTTTCAATATGGTAGTCGGTCTAATACCTCTTCTCTCCCAAACCTTTCTTCAGAGCCTCCCAAACGCTGAGCTAGCTCTGGCAATGCATGCATCAGCCTCATTGTCAAAGTGTATTTCCCTGGAAAGTACACTACCAAGGTCAGTGAACTTATCCACAGCATTCAAAACTTCTTCATTTTCAATGGAACCATCAGAGTAGTAGATGTATACAGAATGTGGTCTTGGTGTGCCCAGGTGTGCATGGTCCACCCCCTGGGCCAAGCTTCACCACTGACTCTTTTCATCCCCTCAGGGGAAGGATCAATAGTAAAGCTCACCTTGGGGCTCTCTGCATACCTCTCCATGCCTGGAGTTCTGTGTTCACTTCCAGGCATTCTCATTTTAGGAAGAACATTGACAAGCTAGAGATCATCCAGATCAGGGTGCCCAGGACTGGTGGTGGTGATAGTGGTGGTGGGAGTAGGAGGAGGACTGGAAATTGTGCCATTGATTGAATGAAATTGAAATGTTGAGACTGGAAAGGAGACACCTCAGGAGGGATGTACTATGTATGTATCATCAAGTCTTGGTAGTTCTGCAGAGGATAGGTTAGCCTTGTCCCTCTTGGTCCAGGATGGGTTAACCTTGTCCTTCTTGTCCCAAGAGCAAAAGGGACAGGGAGGTGGGAGCCAAAGAGTGGCAGAGATGGGCTTGATGCTAGCAAACTGCCCCAATGGGGATGGACTGCTGCATTTGAGGGAGCAAAAGACCATCTTTAGAGGGCCTCAGTAGGACCTGTGTGACAGGCACAGCATGGACTCCTATGGGGTGCTCTCAGTGGCCTTGAAATCTTTCCCAGACCTGAGGCTCTTGGGTGCACTGATTGGACTCCTCTGTGTCCTGTGTACCTTTTGATTTGTACTTGCAGTGAAAGCGTGCTCTTTGTGGGAACTGCTCCCCCCGGCCCCATTTACTGGGAGAGGAAATTCTCAGTAAAATTACTTGTACTCTTGAACCCTAGCTTCGTCCCCTAAAAGATGAAAAGGTTGGCCTCACTGGCCTCTGAAGTCCTTTCTGGCTCTCAGTCTGTGGTGCTGGGATCCTACACTGATGAAGCATCCTGTGCCTCAGTTTCCTCATCTGTGAAATAAGGAGGTTGGACTCTGACCTCACTCTATGAGCTCTGGTGGACTTCTTCCCTGGAATTCTGCTTCTTGGCCCTCACCAGGATCCAAAGAAAGGGAGCTGCTTCAAGAGTCAGAAGGCCAGTGATGCCTTCATCTTCCTCATCCTCATCCTCAGTTTCTTTGGCTGAAAAATGGAGATGATGGTTTTCTCTGCCTTATGAATATTGTGTCTGCTTACATCTCTCGTTTGTACTTATGGCACCCTCCACAGAATGTGGGGTTCTTGGGGGCTTACCTTCTATTGGGATTTCTTGAGGGATTGTTGGGTATTTATCTTTGTATCTTCAGAGCTCAGCACACAGTAGGTGCTTAATTCATGTCTGTGGATCGATTGCTAACCCTTTAGAAATGGAAAAGCACCTCATTTTTGTGTTGCTTTTAAATAGTGTTAGCAGGCAGCACCGACCTCCCTGCTCAAAGTCATCCCAATTCCAGAAATGGCCCAGGACTCAGGTGTCCCTGGGGGGACAAGGAACAATGTGGGCAGATTTCTCAGTTTTTACAAAGCATCCACAGTGGGTTTCTCCTTAAATGCCTTGGCACAGTGATGATGATGTCATGTCCCCATTTTTTAAAAAAACTTGTTATATAAATATTTGTCCATTTTCTTAAGGAGCACATTCTGCGTGACCGGGTTTGATGGTTTAAGGGCAAAGGGAAGCTGGTGGGGCCAGCCAGTGGAGAACATTCTTCCTAACACAGCCTGAGGCCAGCAGAGGGTCAATCTCTGTTGGTCAGTACATGCCCAGCCGGGTGGTCTGTTCTGCTGGGTCTGGATGGGCCAACCCCGGAGCCTGTCCTCTCTGGCTGGAGGGAGGACTGGGAGAGCTTCGTGAGCCCTCTTGTGTTGGTCAGAGGTGCTACTGAGCTTGAGAAGGGCTCCCAAGTCCACTTCTGAACCATAGGGACTCAAATAGATAGACAGACAAAAGGTGAAGCGTCCTACCCCAGCCTAGCTAGCAAGCTCAGGAAACCGCTAGGAAAGAACATGTTCATTTCCCACCTTTGCTTCTTGCCACCTGCGTGGTCTTGTAGGGTGAGTTTCTTGAGGTCAGACACCATGCTTTTGAGCTTCTGTCTTGCCTGGGTGCCTTGCATGGATGCTTGCTAAGTACCAACTTTCCCCTCAATGGGCCTCAGTCAAACGAAGGGGCTGGATCCGGTGATTGCTCAGGCCCCAAATTCCATGATCATCTGGGAGCCTGCTTCTCTGGCTCGGAGTTCATCCTCAAACAAGACTGCTAGCCAGAGCTATGGGCCACCATTTTTGTTCCCAGGTCAAAGTCCATGGAGGGGTGGATGGAGAGGGGCTGGTGATGGAAACAGTGTCATAGCCCAGCAATCCTCCTGGGAAGACCCAAGGAGGTTGAGGGGGAGAGGAGGAAAGTGGATACCTGGGTAGGAATTCTCTGCATTTTGGTGCCCCGAGCCCTCATCTCAGCTTTCCTGATGACCCCTTCCTATTTGGGCCATTGTAAGGAAGGATTGGCTTACCCCTCTGGAGTCAGGAGTGTGTGAGCTGGGTCTGGGGGAGGAGAAGGGGCTGCCAGACTTTACCTGACTGAGGAAGCCTTCAGACTCTGCCCTGTTTGAGGCTGGTCCCTTTCTCTGGCCCTCTTTTGTTCTGTTCCTCCCCCTCTTGACCCCCCAGGCCCAGCCCTCCTGTCTCTGCTCCTCACTTTGGTTTCCCACCTCTGCTCTCACGCCTTGCCCCCGCCTGGTAACCTGACTCAGGTCCATTGCCTGAGGGAGGGTTCGGTTCTGGTCTTGAGCCTGGAATTCAGGGTTGGGACAAGACCTGTGCAGGAGGCCCACCCTGAGAGGAGCGTGATTGTCCTTCCTTCAACTGTTCTTGGGAGGCTTGGAGGCAACCTTGTCACATGTGTGATGTGACTCATCACAAAATAAATACCTCTGTGACATGGAGAGATGAATTTCCTGGCATTAAAAATGTAGGCATTGAGGAGGTATGTTTTTAAAATGTCCCTTGCTGTGCAGCCAGCCCCCTCCATGGGCTGCGTAGGTCAAGGCAGGGAGCTCACCTTGCCTAGGTCTGGTCCTAGCTCTGCTGGACCGGGTCCAGAGGCTGATCAACCCTGGCAGAGTGACAAGGGGGAGGGCCCTGCTCCCCTCCTCCAGGGCTCTGCTGGCCAGTTTTTCAGGTACGTAAAAACATTATTTCTTCACTTGAAAAGGAATCTAGACCTTCTCCCACTTCCCTCCTCAGCCTGAATGAATGTAGGTAACTGGTGCCCACCCAGTACCTTCAGGAATGTAGAAACTTGATTACTTCACTTGAAACAGAATCTTAGTCTCTCTCCCTCCCCAAACCCCCAGCCTGAATAAAGCCAGGGAACTTTTGGGGGAGCACCACCTAGGCTCTCCTGAAAGCTGCTGTCTCATAGAGTCCCAGGAATGTGTATATGTGTGAGCACGTGTGTGTGTAAGAGTGATTATGTGTAAGCCTGTGCATGTGTGACTATGGATGTGTGACTATGGATGTACTACTATCATAGGGCTATGCATGGGCATGTATGTATGCAAGGATGAGTTCATTTGTGTAAGAGTGTGTGAGTGTGCCTTGTGTAAGTGTGAGCACATGTGATTGAGCATGCATGTGTGTACCTGTATGTGTGCGAGTGTGTAAATATGTGTGTGAGTGTGGATGTTTTTGCAAGTATGAGAGCTTGGCTGACGGGATTTGTTGGGAGGCCCCCCTCCCTTGGTCACAGCCCAGAAGTGGGCTCTTTGGCCCCACCCCCTTGGTCATCCTGGGCTCCAGGAGTGGAGACCTCCCTGGGGGGCCATCACTTAACTGACCAAGAAGATGCTTGTAACAGTGGAGAAATGCTCCACAATTTGAGCAAAACATCTGATGTGTCACAGGAATGTGTGTGTGTATACATATGTGTGTAAGTGTGTGAGTGTGAATGTATATAGAAGTATAAGAGGATGCGAGTGAGGGGACTGCGTCCCATGGCCTGAGAACCCCTCATTTTATACTTGGAGAAACTGAGGCCCAGGAAGGGGAGGCATGTCACCCAATCAGCACAGGAAAGGCTTGCTCTAACCCTAACCCTGACCCTAACCCTAAATGCGCCAGTACAGAAAGGCGACTACCTTGGCCCTCAGGGAGCTTCCATTTTACGTTGGGAGTTGGCTTTTGAACTCTGACTCCAGGTCAGGCCCCTCTTCTCCAGCTGCACACAGACTCAAAGACTGATGGTGAATGGATGACTGCTGTTCAGACTGGGTCCTGTCTGTGCCCAGGAGGCACCAGCTTTGCACTCTACCCTCCAGCCCACCTCATCTACATTCTTCCATATTCTCTGTGATGAAGAGAAGCCAGATGACTGGCTATTCCCTGAGCTCACCAGGCCCGGGCTCTCTCTCTGCCTCTCTGGCTCACCTCTCCACTCCTTCCTTGCCTGGATCCCCTGAGCTTCAAGCATCTGCAGGATCCTTTGACTCTCTCCTGAGCCCAGTGTTTTCCCCACCCTGCCATGCTGGGATGGTCTCATTACGTATTCTCAAAGATGAATGTCGAGCTAGAAGGGAGCTTGGAGATAGCCTGAGGAAACTGAGCCCAGGGAAGGTACCTGACTTGTCCAAGGTCTCACCAAGGGACCAGAACCCAGGTTCTCTGTCTCTGAATCCCCCACTGTTTTCATTAGACCCCTCTGGCTTTCACCTTCTTTACTCCCTGTCCTGGAGGAGTACACTTCATGTCCCCCTCCCTGACAGCGAACGTCATCTTCTTGGAGGTAGGGGATGTTTTGCTTCATCCCATCCCCCAGCACTCAGCATTACAAACAGTAGGCACTTAATTTATACACATCAGATAGAATGGATAGAAGGAAACTCCACCTAGAATTACAGCTGAGGGCTTCTTGCCTTACCCTCTCTCTTTGCATATCTCGAAGGTTCTGCAGAAGATCTTTCAAGGCCTCCCGAACAACTCCAACATCGATCTCTGTGGGGCTGAAGCTCCCTCGTGATGGAGAGGACCTCCTGAGTGGAGAATGGGCCTGGCTCCTCTCTGGCGATCCAGGTGGAGAGGCTGGAACCTGTTGTCCATCAGCTGCTGAGGGGCTCTTGAACCCTGAAAAGGCATTAAAGAGATTTAGAAGAAGATGGTACCTGAGTGGTTACCTCCTCTTTCAGATGAGGAAACCAAGGGAACCCAGAATGGTTACATTTGCCCAAGGTCACCCAGACAAAGTGTCTTTCTGCCAAGCTAGAAAGTCTTCAGGGATGGCTCTGGTCACTGACCAAATGTCTATGGGAGTATCAGAAAGGATCACCACCAGGTTGGTCATAGTGGATGAACTTTTGACAACATCAGCTCCCAAAGACCATCTGTGAAATCGTAAGTGGGAGCAGGGGAAGCCTGGGGGAGTGTACCCATGCCACCCAAATCTAAGGCCCTTGAAGGCCTCAGTCTGCCACATCTCCAAGACTACTGGTGCTTACCTTTGGCTGGGGAGGGGGCTCTTCCTGGTGAGGGGCTGAGGCCCAGTCCCCAGCGCAACACTGACTGCAGTCTACTCAACATGGCATCGGTCTCTCTCCTGGTCCGTTTGGCCTGGTCCAGTTCCTGTTCCAGATTGTGGATATGGCTGTTGGCTGTGCTCAGGCGCATCTGGGAGTCCTTGGCCTTTCCACAGACCTGTGTCAGCTTCATCTCCAGCTTGTGGAGCTCATCATTGAGCCTTTTCTCATTCCCACGGTATTCCTGCAGACTCTCCATCAGTTCTTTCTCTCGGATCTGGATTCCCGACTCCTTATCTGCTAGTTTTCTTTGCAGGCTGAGGATCTAGAGGAACCAACCATGGACACTAGAAAACAGCCATGCCTACATTTGCTAGAAATGAAGATGTTAGATGAAAAGGGGAAAATGTGTCCCAGCATGGGGAGCTCACCCCAGTTGTTCTGTCCCTGTCTCATGAGGTAGACGGTGGTTTTGGATTTGGATCATTCATTCAACCAACCAAAAAAGCAGTATTGGACTTGTATAAGTATGCAAGGTGCTATACATGGTCTTGACCTCCTTCTAAGCTACACCTGATATCCATCCATGTTCATCGATACCCAGTCGCTAGTCCAAGAAGGTAGCACCAGCACATGCACAGCTCACAGGGCCTCATAGTTGGAGAATCTGCTTGGGGAGAGGAGCATGGCTCAGGTAATGATCCCGGAGCATAAACATAAAGCCACGCCAGGTGAAGCCAGAGTTCATGGACTCAGAAAATCCCAAGAAGATGATAGGCACTCATGTAAATTATCTAAAGCCCTGAGGTGTTGGCACCAAGTAGGTGAGAGAAAGTCATGGCACTGGCAAAGTGTCAGTTTGGCTCTTGTGATTTCTTCACCCAAGTCCATGCTTCTATGGTGTGCACAGGCTAGTCATGATACAGTATCACTGTGACCCTGGAGATACTTCCCCCCAGAGACCCTTTCTTCAAATGATTCAAGGCTGTGGCTTCAGCAGATAAGACTGGCGGAAAGTTTCTATCAATGTTAGGGCATGCCTATTTGTATAGTGGTGCCCAGATCCTGTCCTTGGGCAAGTAATTCTGCTGGTCTATTAGATGCTGGGCATTGCCTGGTCCCTTAAGTGAGTCTAAGAGCTATCTCCCAGACCCCAGATTCCTCCTGCCCTTACACATGTACATCAGAAATGAATCCAGATTTAGGGAGAGTAGTTGGGAATTGAAATGTGCTTGTCACGAGGACTGGAGTGGGTACCTAGTGAGGGGAGGGTGGGTTATCATAGCTGGGGGGCCAGGAGGCTCATCACCTGAGTAACTAAGACATCATTATTGTCCTGGGCATCAGTTCCAGGAAGATCTACTGATATTCTCGCTGGGGACAACAGTCAGAACTGGTCTCCTCTGTGCGAGGGCTCTGCTGATGAATGTGACGAAATTCTTTCTCTAGTTTGGCTGATACTTTGGCTGCTTAGAAGGTGTGTTGCAAGTTATTCTGGGCAACTTCTAACTTGCCCTCAGTGACTGGAAGACTGAGGGCACAGGATTAATAATGAGGTGAGAACACAGGATAAGTTAAGGGAAAAATCAGAATTGGAAATTAGGTCATTAGAATTGTGAGAGAGGATCATGATGCTGTGATAACAGAATTCCCTAGTAGGCAGTAGGATGACCCAATTATCTTGAAGGCAGGACATTCCTTGAGGGTTTGGTCTGTGGGCTGTGACTATCTCTTAGAAGCCTAAGGGTGATAGGCCATAGAAAGGTGAGACTTTGCTTGGGGAGTCATGAACTGTGTAGAAATGAGAGACCAACTGGGAGTTCTCATCAGATGTGGTGGGAGAGCAGACAATAAAGCTGGAAAATGAAGTTGTCTCAGGAGTGACAGGAAGACCAGTGCAGGACAGGGAATGAGGTTAAAGTGACCTGGTACCCCAGGCATGGGGTAGAGGCAAGTCTGGGATCAGATCCAGCATACTTATTACCCAAGGAGGGTAGTCATCAGTGGCTGCAATGAGCCTACTGGTTTCCCCACCAGGTGTTTGTCACAGGCTCCTCCCTCAAAGTCTGGACAGACGAAAAATATGTCAAAAGTTCCTGATGTCTGTGTGTCTGAAAAGTTTGGCACAGAAAGCCCTCCACAATCTGACATGCACCCACTTATCTAGAATTATCTAACTTACCTTCTTTCATGAACTCTATACATTCCAGCCATTGACTGTTCTTTGACCTCCATGTGCCATTTCTCTCTGTCTCCTGTATCTGGAATACACTAGATCTTCACTTTTGATTCCCTAAATCCCTCACTTTCTTCAAGGCTGCAATGTTAAAGGATATATGAATACCTACGACAAGGAGACTTCACCACTACCAGGTCAAAGACCTCATTCAAATTAATTTTGTTACCAGGAGGCTAATTTTGGCAAGGGAATCTCATAGAAAGGCCTTATCACTATCTACATTCTCCCTACTAGTTAAAAATTTGTAATGCCTACAAATTGCACTACAGTACTATTATTTTCACAACTTTTAGACCTCTGCTCAGGTCAACTAAGTGGCACAATGGATAGAATGTCAGGTCTGGAGTCAGAAAGACTCATCTTCCTGGTTCAAATCTGGCTTCAGACAATTACTAGTTAGGTGACCCTGTTTGCCACAGTTTCCTCATTTGTAAAATGAGCTGGAGAAGGAAATGGCAAATCACTCCAGTATCTTTGCCAAGAAAACCCCAAATGGGGTCATGAAGAGTCAGAAATGACTGAAAACAACCACAAAGATTCCTCAGTCATATTCCTCTGTGAGAGTTCAGTTGTTCCATAACTAACCAGTCTTGGGATTTATACTTATCTCCAATGCTCACTAATACCTTGTTCCTATGGGGTCATTAGATTGAAAAAAAGTGACTAAACATAGCCTCTATGGTAGAGGGAATTCTTGAGGTTAGGTTAGACCAGATGGTTTTTGAGGCCCCTTCCAATGTTTTAAATTCTAACATGATCGCCTTCCCTTGGATGGGCTGACTTGTAGGTGGCCCTGGCTAGTTAGGGTAAAAGCAATGGCAGGAAGTTAGATCTAGTTCTCCCCAAAGTGCACAGACTGCTTTCCCCCATGACAGACTTCGGTGCTAAGTAACCAGAAGAGGCAGGTGGGGAGAATGTTGGGAAAGTCCAGTTGTTGAAACGTCAGGTTGAAGGGGATAGTCAGAAGTCTGTTGGAGGAGCCTTTTCATTTGTCCAGTAGAAGACCTTATATTCTAATTGGGAGGATAGCACATGAAGGGGAGCAGGCAAGCTGGTATTTGTGGGCAAGCATGCACACCCCGGCTTAGTAAAGACCTGTTTATGGTCAAGATGAAGTGAAGGGTTACCTACAAGGTTCAGGCTGAGTTCCAGGTAACTGGCTGAACTCTGGCTTCCCTCTAGGCTCAGCTCAAATCCCACTTTCCTCCAGACTTCTCTCCATCACCCTTAATGCTCGTGCCTCCCTCTGAAACCACCCCCCACCCAGTTTATCTTGTTTGTGCACAGCTGTATTCATTGTTCCTGCCATGAGAAGGAGAGCTCTTTGAATACAGGAGCGTTTTTTGTTTTTTTTTTTTTGCCTTTTTGTGTATCTCCAATGCTTCACACACTGCCATGCGCATATTAGGTGCTTAAACGCTTGTTGACTTGACTTAATGATGGGTTTTCAGTGAAAGAAGCTCATGTGTCTGAGGGATTGGTCTGAGTTTCTGTCTGAGCCTCCACATGAACATGACTTTAGATTGAATAGCAGCCCTTAGAGCTGGAAGGGATCCTATGGGTCATCTAGTTCAGGGGTCAGCAAACAACTGCCAATGGGTTATATCTAGCTGTTTTTGTACAGACATTGAGTTAAGAGTGATTTGTAAAAACTGGGCAGACTTGGATCCCAGCTGCAGTTTAGTGCACTTAGTGTAGTTTAGTGTCCCCCAGACTAATCCAACCCCTTCTTTTCACAGATGGGGAAAGTGAGGCTGTGAAATATGAGACCCTCCCAAAGTTATACAGCAAGATTTGAATGTAATTCCTTCACCTCCACACCCAACCCTCTTTCTGTTCCTAAACTATGGTTCCTCGAAGCTTGTAAAACCAGGAATGAGCAGCAGAGGAGGAGAAACTGGACTAGAGACCAGAGCTCAGTGAGTGGCTGGGGAGTGGTCAGCAACCCTGCCAGCTTGGGGTCTCAGACAGCAAGAAGAAACTCCCCTGTCCAGCCAAGATCCACTTGGACTGGGGCCCAAGATGGTGCTCTCAGGGTCCTGTCCTGAGGGAGGGTTTGTTCCGCACCCTGGGAGGTAGCCTAGAAAGTCAGGCTCTTGGGGCCAAGGCCACCCAGGGAGCTCCCATCCCATTGCCAGGAGAGCAACAGAACAGGGTGGGAGGTCAGTCAGCCTGGGAAGGGAGCATGGGAGGTGAAGTAGCTAGGCTCAAGAGAAATCATGGAATCAGCTGGAGACCCATGCTGGAGCCAGCCTGGGGGCCCTGCAGTAATACTGATGGTTATGGGATGGTTTAAGTATCGGTATTTTGGAGCAGATTTAGGTAGACTGCTTCATCCCCCTTCCCATTACTCTATCTTTACTTATCAGGATGCATGTTTTTTCGCTTGATAGAATGCAAGGTTCCTGAAGCCAGGAGCAGTTTATTTTTATCTTTGCATGATGAGCCCCTAGAACAGAGACTGGCACGAGGAACATGCTTAAAGAATGCTACTTGGTTGGTTGGTTGGATGAATGAATGAATGAATGATCAGAGGCTTCTCAGACTTCAAATTAGCCCCAATAACACTGCTGCTTCTGCCCCTTTCCTCCCTTTCTCCCTCTGGCTGTCTTTCTCTCCTCTCGTCTCTCTCTTTCTGTCTCTGTCTCTGTCTGTCTCTCTGTCTCTGTCTTTGTCTCTCTGTTTTCCCTTCTCCTCCTCATCCTTCTGCTCTCCCTCCCTGTCTTTCCCGACCCCTACTATTGCCCTTCTACTTCCTTTCTTTCCCTCCATTTTACCCTGCCCTTCCCCAGCCCCGTCTCTTCCCTGAGTGCTGACCTGCCTTCCTCAGGTTCTCCCTTCTTCCCAGGCCCCACTTTTCCATCAGGCAGTTCAGACTCACTTCTGCTTGCCCTGCCCTTGACCCGGCTGCCTTCTCACCTCCTTTCTAGAACATTCCCAGCTGGCCTCTGTCTCCATGACCTTCTTTTGCAGCTCTGAGGATTCCCGCAGGCCCTGCTGCACTCGCTGCTCCTCTTGCATGACTCTGGCCTGCAGCTCACTCATTTCCTTGCATTTCTTCTCATTCTCACCCTCTAGGGTCTTTACCTATGTGAACGGCAGAAGGTCATTTCCTCAGAGAGTCAATGAGCATTTCAGTCAGTACAAGGAACAGGGTCAGGTCTGAAGCTCCCTCAGAGAGTCCCGTTATTCACTTTTGACTCTGAACACCACTTAAGAAAGTGATGGAGAAAATGGGAATGATGCAATAAAGATAAAAGTGTGTTCTGGGATCTAGGTGTTAAATATTTATTAGCATGCCATGACATGGGATCTAGGAATCAATCAGCACCACATGGAGTTGATCCAACAGCTATCTCTTAAACGTTTTGGAGCGGATAGCAAGCTGGATTTGGAATCGGTAATAACTGTCTATATTTATGTAACACTTCAAGATCTGCAAAGCACTTTACAGAGGCGACTTGATTTCATTAGAACCACACAGCAGAACTTGGAAGTAAGTACTATTGCTACCCTCATTTTACGGATGGAGAAAGTGAGCCTGAGGGAGGACAAGAGGTTGACTCAAGGGCACGCAGCTCGCCAGTGTCTAAGGAAGGATTATGACCAGCTTCAGCCCCTTGTCGGTAGGGACCTGCCCTGGATTCATGGTGGCTGTGTGACTGGTTATGAAATGGTTACCTGTGACTGGTTAAGTACTTCACTCCTTTGAGCCTCAGTTTCCTCTTTGGTCAAATAAAGATAAAAAGCACCAACCTTCCACGGATTTTTGTAAGAACCAAATGAGTAAATCTATGCAGACTTTGAAGTGATAAATACCTGTTTGTTGTTGTCGTTTGTGGTTGAGGGAGGCATTGACAAGACAGCCCCTGTCCTCACAGTGCTCACACTTGAGTGCTGATCTCTCCATGCAGGGATGCTTCACCCCATAAAACCACCACCCATCCAACCTACATCAGAAAACCGCCAGGGATGGGGTTGAGGGGGATGCTCCCTACCTCCTAGAAAAGCTCCCTCCAGTTACTGGAATGATTTTTTCCAAGGTTAAACTGAAGTCCTTCTCCCTATAACCTCCACCTATGGCTCCTGGTTCAACCCTCTGGGGCCAGCCAGGCAGAATGAGGTCAAACTGCCTTCTCCTGACAGACTGTCCATGGTTTGAAGATCGATCTGCTCTCTTCTTTCCACTACCAGTGTTTCCTCCAGGCTAAACACCAACATTGTTTTCTTCTCTTGAGAGGGAGGCCAGCTGCCCCTGCTTGACCAATCTGGTTCTGATTACCAGCGCCGGCTAAATTAACATTCTTTTTCTGTGGTAGTTATGTGCTAGCCCATAGATTTTAGCTGTTTTATTTAAAGATTGTGACCAATCTTGTTAGTCTATGGAATGCAAGTCTACCTTGTTGGGATGACTGCTCTTTGTGTATCCACCTTCCTCTTCCTTTCCTCTCTCCCTCCCCAGGAGCTCAGCTTAATTTGGGTAGGGTCCCACTGCTGACTGCTCCAAATTTTGGGGGAAAACTCTCTTGGATTCAATAAGGACAACATCCCCAAATGTCAGAGTTGGAAGGGACTCCAGCAGGTGTCTAGTCCAAGCCATACCTTGGAAAGGACTCCCCACTGCTGCTCACTTGACAAGGAGGTGGTTATCAGAGAGTGCTGGTTCTGAAGTCAGTGGACCAGCATCCAAAGCCCACCTCTGCTATTGCCTCCCTGTGTGACCTGGGAGAAGTCACTTCCTCTATCTGAGAGAAGTCAGTTCCTCTATCTGGGCCTCAGTTTCCTCATCTGTTAAAGAGTGGGTTGGGCTAGAAAGCCTCTGAGGTCCCTTCTTGTTCTAGAGCTATGATCTGAGCTCTGCCTGAAGACCGCAGGATACTGGAACCCACCACTTTCTGGGGTAGCTCCTTCCACTTTGGATAATACCAATGTTCTTGCTGCTGTCAAACTTAAATCTGCCTCTTGATTTCTTCTACCCACTGTTGCTGGTTCTTCCCTCTGGGAACAGAAAGAGTAAATCCAATTCTTCTTCCTTACAACAGCAAAATAAAGGCTGATTCAGTGGCTGTTTAATGATTTTAGAGTGCTTTTCTTACTGGTAGGTGGTGGGGCTCATTACTGATGCTCCAATGTCTTCTGTGTCACTGAGGAGCACTTTACCCCATCTATTTGGAGCTTCAGTCTGGGGCTCTGACGGGGACATGGGAACATGTGACAGAGGGCTTGACTGCAGGGAACATCCAAACCCAGCCCTCTTTGGGTACCTGTCTCCAAAGTTCCTGGAGCTCTCTGCGAGCCTCCATCCTTGATCTCTCCACTTCACGGAGGGTTGCTCTGAGCTCCCCAGCCTCTTTCTGAACTGAGGCTTTGGCCTCCTCCAAGATGGTGAGTTTTTGTTCCTTCTCCTCTGTGGCCCTCTTAAAACTGAGAGAGAGAGAGAGAGAGAGAGAGAGAGAGAGAGACAGAGACAGAGAGAGAGAGAGACAGAGAGACAGAGAGAGGAGGGAGAGAGAAAAAAAAACATGACCCTGCTGGGGCTCAAGACAACCAATACCCTCCCTCATTCCCAAACCTGCCATATTGGTTTTTCTGCTACTTGAGGTCATTGGAAGGCCATTGTGGAGGTCTAATATTTTACACTTTCTTAGTGATGGGGAATGACTTTTGTCAATTTGCCTTTGAATTTATGTTTTCCAAATATTTGGGATCATGGAATCTTGGAGCTAGAAATGGCCTTCAAGTTCACCAGTTCAATATTTCCATTTTTTGTGCATTTGGAGTCCCAAGTCTTTGGACTCAGATCTCAGTTCAAACAACTGAAAGCCTGTGTGACCTTGGGAAGTCACAGACTTCTTGTGCCTCCATTTCTTCATCTGTAAAATGAGGGAATTAGGCTAGATAAACTCTAAGTTCCCTTCCAGCTGTAAATCTACCATCCTGTGGATCCTACAAATGAGGAAACTGAGACCCGGGGGGGGGGGCTGACTTAATGAAGCTAATGAAGGGACAAAGAGCAGCATTCCCATCTACCTCATTTTGGGATGGCCCTGGAGGTAGATTTGGAAAGCACAAGAATTATTCCCCTCTTAAAGAGATCACTCAAGTTACCTTTCCTCTACAGTCCCTTGACAGCCCACCTCCTGAGATACCAAACATGTAGGTGCTAAATTATACACTGTTTGTGAATCTTTTCAAGGAGCTGAAACCCCCTAAAAAATAAGGAATGCTTGGAGGATTGTTGGGTGGGCTTGGATTGAGAGCAGTCTGTCCCTCATCTGCTTGAAAACTTGGATCTTGATAATGGTCTGAGGCTGCCTGGTCCAATCTTTTCATTTTATCCAGGAGGTAAACTGAGGCCCAGAGACTTGCCCAAGGTCACCCAGGATCCTAGGGTTGGGCCCTCTGGTCCAGGAAACTGAGACCCAAATGAGGGAGGGGACTTGCCCTGGATCCCATAGATAGGAAGTAGCAAAGGTGGGATTTGAACCTAGGACCTCCAACTCCAAGTCCATCACGTGAGTCCGCCTGGTACCTGATCTTTTCCTTCTCCACTTTCTTGATGGCTTCTCGAAGCCGTGCGTTGGACTGCTGCAGCACGTCTTTTTCTCGGGTCTCATCTTCCAGAGCGCGGCGGACTGCCAGCGTTTGTTTGCGTTCGAGGTCCCGGGCCCCTTCGGCCTCCTGAAGTTCACGCTGCAGCTCTGCCAGCTCCCTACGGGTCCTTTCCTGACCTTCCTCCGCCCGGAGGAGCTGAGTCCTTAATTCTTCAGCCTGCGGAGGAGAGGCAAGGAATCTCTGAGGACCCTGGACAACGCTACGCCCAACGTGGCTTTGTTAGCGTAGATGAGGACAGACCGGGAAGGAGCGGGATGGACGGGGACGGACGGGGCAGCTAAGGTGCTATAGCGAATAGAACGCTGGGCTTGGAAGGAGGAAGACCCAGCATCCGAAAGCCTTGTCTCAGGTCCTTACTGCTGGGTGATCCTAAAAGATTAATTCCCTCAGTCTCAGCTTCCTTATCCTCAGCACGGCAATAATAAAAGCAGCCTGGCTACCTGTTGTTCTTGGGGTGAGAACTAGAGATCCTGGGGTGGGGGGGCACGCTATCAAGGGTGGCCGCCCGAAGGAGGCAGCTCATGGGTTCGACTCTGAAAGAGGACAACGATTCAGCAAGTGAAGGAAGGAGAGAACATTTCAGGCACAGGGAAACCGCCAGCAACAGCTTGCTCGAGGGGCGCATGTGAGGGGCGGAGGGCAGACGGCTGCTTGGAGTTTTGAGGAGGGCGAGCAGAGTACTGGAGATAAGGCCAGAACATGGGATTCTGGTAGCGGTTTGAGGGAAGGGCTGCCAGGGGGCTCAGGCCTTATCCAACCAAGGAAATCCCCACGAAGACCCCTAAGGAGTGGTCAGCTGGGCTCTGCTGGAAGACCTGCAGTCTTCCAGATCCAGGAGCGCGCGCGCGCACACACACACACACACACACACACACACACACACACACACACACGCCAGATCTGCCCTCCCTCCCCAAATACCATCAATGGCTGGGCGCTTTCTGACCATTGCTCTGTTAATTCAACTCAACTAGATCCCTCAGTTCAGTTCAGAGGCAGTTGCAGCGAAGTGGGAAGGACTGAGGCCAGAGGAGCTGGGCTCGAAGTCCGACCCTGCAGTTTCTGCCCCTCTGACTTGGCTGTCTTGAGCCTTATCTGTGAAGTGAAGACCCTGCACTAGGTGCTCTCAGAGGTCCTGTCCAGCTCCAACCGAACCGGGGCTCTGGACTCCCTTGGCAAGGGGAGAGAAAGACTACCCAGAAGCCCTTTGGTGGAAGCCTCTTTGGTTGGGCTGAGTGGTAGCATCATGACAGCTGTAGGAGGAACTGGTCTATGCTGGTGGCATTGCCTTTCCTTTCATCTAAAAAGGTAACTTGGGCTCGGCAGCCAGGACTTTGTCCTATGAGCCCAATACGTGGAGGTACGCTGACATCCCATGAAAATAAGTGGGGTCCTACATAGTTAGCAAAGATTTGGAAGGGGAAGTGGGGACCTGTGATTTCATCAGCACCTGGGGCTTTGGGGGAGGGGCTTCCTCAGCCTATGATAAATAAGACCTACCTTGCATTTATAATCTAAGTGCCCTGAGGTACTTAGAAGCTAAGTGGCTTGCCTACAGTCCCAGTCAGTGTGTGTCAGAAGTGGAACTGGAACCCTATTCTTTGTCATTTCAAGGCTGATTTTCTAAAAACTGCCAGGATAATTAGTTAAAATAAAGGCTGCCAGATGGTTTGATTTCCCCCCTTTGCCCCTTCCCCCTCCCCACGACTGTACTTCTCCCAGGCCTGGGTCCACTTGACTCCCTCCCCCAGAGGTGACTTGGATCTCTTAGTGACCTAGGATCTCTATCTCCCTCCCATGGTGCTGTCCGGAGTCTACCCCCTTCAATGCCTCAACTGAATTTGTCTTTAATAATTTGTTTCTCCAGGGGTAGATTTTCCTGTCCTTGCCCAAGACACAAAATTTGCTAGTTATATATGGCTCTGTTTTAATTTCTCAGGAGATGGAGAAGCCTTGATAGTGACTGTGTGTGTGTGTGTGTGTGTGTGTGTGTGAGCCCAGGAAATACTAGAAACTCACAGGGATATAAAATCTTGTTTTTCTAAAAGAAGAAAAAAGGCCACTTCTTTATTCTTTCCACGGTAACATTGTCCAGAGCCTCCCCACAGGCCTGATTCATTCTGTCCCACTCTGTGTTATTGTTCTGTTTTGGAGAAGGATGAGGGTGAGGACACCCCCAGCCCTCACATATGGGATCCACAACTGGGCCCAAGGTTTTCCACCAAGCTCAGCAGAAATTTGCCCAGAAGGTCAGTGACCAGAGAAAGGGACATCCATCATAAAGGAAACTGTTTGCATTTCCCAGGAAGGGGGGAAGAGGGAAAACCCAAAACAAATGAAAAAAGAAAACCCACCCCAAACAGAAACCAACAAAACCCCCAACCTTGGCTCTCCCTGTGCAAAGTCAAGCGGTCCCTCTTACAGGAATTTTACAGCCAAATCCCTTAATGTGATTATACTAATTATTTCTTTACTAGAAATTTTATAAACAACCTCTGCTACAATCCCATGCAGGCAGCCAGATCTCCAGCTGAGCCTTGGACGGGAAGAAAGAGGGGGTGGGAGGGAGCTGTGTGTGCATGTGTGGACGGGAGGGCGGGCTGCGGAACTGGCCTTCGAGCGGCTCAAGTTCAAAGGCTCCGTGAAAGCCTTGAGTCCCCCTGGGGATGGGCAGAGCCAAGGCGAATCGAGCCCAGCAGCCTTTGCTGGGGTTCTGTGCCCTAGGCTGCCTCCTCCCCTGGGCTCCCTCTCTTCTTCCCCCCTGCGTTAACTCCCTCCTCCTTCCCTCCCTTGCGGTTCCCTTTCTTCTCAATGGTTTCCCTTTTTTGTGTTTATTTCTGTTTACTTCCACTTTCTTCCAAACTCCCATTATGGACTTTCTGCGGAGCCATCCTTTCTTCATTCTAACAGAACGAAGGCCTCCCCCCTTCCCTTCCTGGCCTTTGTCCTGCTCCACCCCTTGTCCCCACTTTCAAATCCCCTCTTGACTTTCCTGTGTGGTCTCTCCCAGGCTCTGACTTTGAAATCAGTTGAAAAAAGTCCTCTCTCTCTCTCTCTCTCTCTCTCTCTCTCTCTCTCTCTCTCTCTCTCTCTCTGCCAAAATAAACAGGCTGTCATGTTAAATTTTTCTTTCTTCTTTTCTCATGTTCTTCAGTTTTCTCTTTTTTTCCCCATCCCCCTCTCATCCTGTCATTGTTTTTGTGCTCAGAGCAATCCCTTTGTTTCTGAGAAGGAATGACTTAAGGGAGCCTGGTGCCCAAGGTGTGTAACTCAGAACAGAAGCTTTTGGAGGGCAGAGACTATTTTCTAGTTGGACTTTTTATTCCCAGGGCCTATGAAAGGCAGCCTGAAAAGCTGGTGACCTCTGATGCATTCAGGCTGTGTGACCCTGGGCAAGTCCCTCGACCTGTGAGTGTTCTGGGATACTCTGGGAGTCCCTGAGACTAGCAGTTGCAGAATAGGGGAGTCCCAAGTAGGTGAAGACAAGTTGAAGGAGGTTCTGGGGGTGGATAGTAGCTATTTGAGGGACTAGCATGTAGGGGATATAGAGGGATGTAAAGTATGAGAAGGCTAGAAGGGTAGGAGGGGGCAGGTTATGAAGGGCTTGGAACTCCAGGCAGAGGGCTTTGTATTTGAACCTGGAAGGGACAGGGGACAGAATTTATTGATTGGGAGGGGTAA
>JAQQSK010004648.1:47513-60570 GCA_028658325.1 Potorous gilbertii | reverse complement strand
TTGAGCTAATTGTGTCTATGGACTGACTCTTGAGGGGAAGCTCACCAGCAGGGACTCATAAGCTACACTTTTAAGAATAGGTACTCATAGGTCACTCCTTGAGCTTCCAATCAGAAGGATGTTACAGTAGACACAGAGGGTACACTACTATACTCTCAAGTGAAAGAGCCTATTTTGAGTTGCCTAGAATGTAACAGAGGAAAGGATTGTGCAAAACAACTATGGTCAAAGGGTGAAGGAGAAGGCTAGGCAAAGTGCTAAGAGAAACCAGAATGGGGATGAAGTAGGGTGAGAAACCCCTGTGACCCAAGGGTAGTAGGGAAGACGTAGGATTCCAGATCTAGAGCTGGTGAAGACCTTGGTTATTTCTTCCAACCTCCTCTTTTTAGATGAGGAAATTGAAGGCCAAGGGAGTTGAGGTGACTTGCCCAGGGTCTTACAGCTAGTTAGATAACCCTCAGAGGTGGAATTCAAACCTGTATCCTTCCTGACCGCAAGGCAAAAGCTAAGACCTCTAATGATGAGGTAGAGATCATTTCACTACCTGTGCTTCATGCACAAGGTAGGCCCGACTCTGTCATTTCTCCTTTCCTATCCAGCCCCTCCCATGGCCAGCCCCTACCTGTCTTCCTCAGTGACCTCTCTGGAGGGTTTTCCGGTGTGCCAAGTGCTCCTTAGATTATTTTATTGAAATCTTTCTGTGAATTTTCACTTTAAAGATGCCTTCCCTCCTTTTTTACCCAGTTTTATTTAAAAATATTTCTTTATTTAGTGTTATGAGTTTATTCTTCTGTGGAATAAGGTACAAAATGTGACTTGCCCCATGCCTCCTGCCCTCTAGAATTGCCCTGGCAATGACCCACAACTCCTATGTAGAACAAGATTGCATTGCTTCAAAGACAATTGGGGATGACCTGGCTGACCTCCAGCTCGGTCTCAGTGAGAAAGCTCTTACCCTGGGGCCTGGAATGGGAAAGGCTGCCCTCGTCTTGCCTTAGTTTCCTCATTTGTCAAATGAAAAGGTGATTCAGATAATCTTTGAGTTTCTTTCTACCTCTCCATCTAGGCTCCTGTGACTGTGTCTTAAGACTGTCTACAAGGGCCCCAAGAAACCATGGGATTTGCCCAGCATCCCAAAGTCAGTCAGTCAATCCACATTTATTAAGCACCTACAATGTGCTGGGCACATCACCTGAGCTAACACACGAATAGAAGAATGTTAGGAATGCAAGGACAGACAAGCACCATTTCTATGACAATGACCATCGCTATCGTTTCTGTATTACTCCAAGGTTTGCCAAGCACTTTACATACAGTTCTCTCCTGGATCCTCACAAAAACCCTGTAAAGTTGGCTCTTATTGCCATTCTACATATAAGGAAACTGAGTCAGGTGGCTTAAGTGACCAGCATCATACAGTTAGTAGGTATCTGACTCTGAATTGGAACCCAGGTCTTCCAGGTCCAGCTCTCAGTGCTCTGTGGCATCCCCTATTCATCTTAATAACTTTATTTTTATAACAACTACCCAGCTGAAAACCTGGAGCTCTTGACTTTTGAGTAAGAAACACAACGGGAAGCTCTGAGCTGTTTTTCTCTCCTTTCTCCCCTTCGCTTTTATCTTTGCCTACCTGCAGCCTGGCATAATGCCTGCTCCAAGTATTTAACAAATGTCTATTCAGTTGAGATCACATTGTTTGATCTGGAGACTCACATAGTCAAGGAGGGCCTCAGCAGGGGTCAGGCCACTCTCTTGTCCCTTCATGCCACAGACACTGTCTGCCACAGAACACGTTGTCATGACCCCTGTGTCTCTCAGGATTCATCCTTTTTCCCCGCTGATTTGGGAGCCAATAATAGTAACCATGCCAAATGATGTGAAGCAGTATTGTAACAGATTTAGAAGCCCTGGGTTTGAGTCCCACCCCTAACACGGCCGTATGGCATAATCACCTTTCTGCTTCCAGGAAGTTCTGAAAGACTCTCTTTGATCTAAAACCCCTGATCTAGAACACCTCCCTTATGATACCCACCCCTACTCTGACCACAATAACCAATCCAGTAGTGGCCTATTCTGAAAAAGGCATGCCAATCAACTGTCCTCTGGCTCCACTCACTGGCCCCAGGGCTCCCTGGCTACCTCCCCACCTTCCCCTATTAGACTGTAAGTGTCCTAAGAGCAGGCACTGTCAGCCAGGCAAACAGTGTGCCTTTATTAACTGCCTACTATGTGTAGTAAGCATTTTTTAAGCACTTACTAAGTGCCAGCACTGTGCTGGAGATACAAAGAAAGAAAGGCAGAAATGTAGGCCCTGCCTTCCAGGGGATCCTCGTCTAGTGGATGTCAGTGGACATCTCAGCCCCTGGGCAGGTCCGGGGCAGAGGGGGCACTTGGACAGGGGTCACATCCTCCTTTTCTTTGTTGTCTTGGTGCCTTGCACAGACACATGCCAGACGTGGGCTTTTTCACCCATTCATTCTTCCCTGTGCTGTTTTCCTCTATTTGACTGGAAGCTGCTTGTGGGCATTCCTTCTCAGCCACCCACCCATCAGTTAGTCCATCCATCCATCCATCCATCCATCCGTTCATTCACCAGCAGTCAGGCAGCCAGGGCTGGAAGGGATATGACTTACATCATGTGGGGGGAAGGCAGCATTGAAGACCTTCTCAGACAGCAGCTGCTCAATTCCAAACAACCCTGCCTTTTCATGACCGAACTCCGTCTTCTCTAGGATCTCGTAGAGCTGGGGAGTGGAGGGAGAGGGAGGGAGGCTGGCTGAAGGTGGGCATCAGGCAGCCTGTGGGGGTGGGGAGAAGGAGCACCCCAATTCCCTCCTTGGGCCCTATTCTGCTTCCCACTTCTGGGCAGACTCATTCAAAAACGGGAAATGACTGTCCCAAGGTCACATTGCCAAGAAGTCATAGCAGAGCCAGGGTTGGCCCATAAATCCTCCTTCCAAACCCAAGACTCTTATGGCACCAGGCAACCTCTCTGACTAGAAAGAAACATCTTCAAGAGAGTTTTGGCCCAGACCTTTCTGGGAATTAAGTGTGGCTGAAGGTAATGTCTGTGGCTCACACGTCCTTAAAATCCGAACCAGGTGTGATGCTCCTGATAGGGGGCTCAGGGAAACAGAGCCTTCCATTCCCATAATGTAGAGAGGGAGTAGTAAATGCATGATGGACCATCTCACACCCCAGACCAGTTACAGCGTCTAGCAGGGACACAGAACTTTGGGGATTTAAAACCACTTTTTATCCCTTTTCTCCTTCAGTCCTCCCTGCAGCCCTGAGGGGTGTTAGGATTCCCATTAGAAAGGAAGGCTCTGAATCGAAGGCTCTCCTGACCTTACACCCAGTGCCCATTCCTCTTTGTTAGCCTTCAGACCCCAAGCAAGGATTCCTAAGCCAGACCCAGACTCCCAAGGCCCTTTTTTGGTCTCAATTCCAGAGGACAAGAGACTGAGCTATTCACTTACAATCTGGTGCCTTTTGGTGTTGGCAAAGAAAGTCTTTGGATTGTCACTGTTCAGGAACCTGTAACCATCAGACAAGTTTAATTCAGCAGATGGCCTCACAGTGATTCAGCAGATGATATGGGAAAGCCCTGGAGAACTTGGGCTGCAGGAAGAATTAGGCTGTTTGCAGCCCTGGGCTTGGGCCTGGGGACCCTTTTTAGAAAGGATACTGATAAGCTGGAGGGCAGCTGGGATGCTGATAGGCCTACATGGCCTACAGGCTGACCCATGGAGGATGCTTAGCCAGGAGCACACAGAGTTCTCCCCAAGCATCTGAAGGGACCCTTGCCCTGCTTGGTCTTGGAGGACAGAACTAGAAGCAGCAGGTGGGAACTACAGAGATGTCACTGACTTTGGGAAGGAACGCTGCCTAACCATGAGGGCTATCCCAGAGTGGAGTGGGCGCTGCCTCAGGAGCTAGCAGAGAGGGAATCCTGGACTTTTTTCATGTGTGACTTTCAGCTTTGGGGCCACTGAAGTCCTCCCTGCTCTGAACTTGGGTGATCTCACTTGGGACAGTGCAAGGAAAGTCTGGAGGGAGAGTGAGGTTTCGAATACTTTGTGCTTGGCATGGTGGTGGGTGAGACCACAGGCGCCGGAGCAGGAGAAGCCCCCACATCATACCTGGATAACTTGTTCATCTTGAATAGGCCAGTGTAGTAGTCTTGAGGCATGTTGGGGACCTCCTCATGCAGTGGGTCTCGGAGGCCCAGTTTTCTCATTAGCTTAGCAGACCAGTTAGAGGGCTGGCTGGGCAAGGCCTTCACAGAGACAGCAGAGACCCAAACATCACCCAGCTCTTCTCAAGGATTTGTTTAGGACAAACAAGGCTACAAGAAGTTTTTGGACCTGAAATCTCCTTCCTACAGATCATCCCTTGCTCTGCAAGTTAGACTTGAGGCCACATAACTGCCCAAGGTCACACAACCAGTACTGGTCAGAGTCAGAATCTGATGGCAAGGTCAGTTGTATTTGTACCTAAATAATATATTTAATATGTTTTTATTTCATTGGATCATACTCTAGGACTGAATGAGACCAGCTAATCCAACTCTCTCCTATTACAGTGGAGGAAGTTGATGTTCAATGACGTCCCCAAGGTCACATGAGTAGTACGGGATTTGAACCCAGGGTGTTAACTCTAGTGTCTTTGTTTGATGGGTTGTTGTGGCCCAAGAATCTGGCTGGTTTCCTGCGATGAGCCTCTCTGCCCTCAAAGAGGTGAGCTCAAATATCGTCCCAGAAATATGTGATTTGATTGAGTCATAGAAGGTTGGAGAAGGAAGGGAGCATCCATCTGGTCCAGGGTTTTTAACCTGAGTTCTGTGGATGGATCTTGGAAAGGGAAAAGAATGGTACCTTTATTTTCCTGAACCTCTAACTGAAATTCAACATCTCCTTCAGTTATGAATGGAACGAACACTTCATACTCTGTCCATAGGCATCACAAGCTTTCTGGAGGGTTCCCGAGTTAGTTTAATTCCCTCATTTTACAGAGGAGTAAGTGAAAGCCCAGAAAAGAGAAATCACTCTCCCAAGGTCATAGTGCCTTGTCATAGTAGAACCTTCCTTCCAAACCCAAGACTCTTATGGCTCTCTGAATAGACAAAGCTCCTTGGAAGCAGAGGCATGAAACTGTGATGGCACCTAGAACAGTATTTCTCATATAGCAAACATTCAATATATGACTATTGAATGAATGGATGAATGGATGGATAGATGGATAGTTGGACAGATGGATGGATGGATGGATAGATGAATGGATGGATGGATGGATAGTTGGATGGATGAATGGATGGATAGATAGATAGATAGATGGATGGGTGGATGGATGGATGGATGGATAGATAGATGGATGGATGGATGGATGGATAGATGGATGGATAGGTGGATGGATGGATGGGTGGATAGATGGATGGAGGGAGGGAGGGAGGGATAGATGAATGAATGGATGGATGGATGGATGAAATGAAGACAAGCTTATAATTCTGGGTGACTTTAGTGCACTTGGTAGGAAGTCCTAGGGAGGAATGCAGTTGGAAACAGTAAGAGTAATAGTCATTTACTGCTGAAGACTTGTGCATCACATGACCTTCTCATCACCAACACTGTCTTCTGCTTACCTAAATGCCATAAAACTTCATGGATGCACCCTCGCAGCAGACTCTGGCATCTAATAGACTATGTGTTTGTAAGGAGAAGAGACAGACAAGATGTGAGAGTGACAAAGGCAATGTGTGGCGCAAAGTGCTGGACTGATTATAGACTTATCCTTTCCAAGCTAAAGTACTGCCCCCAAGGCAAAATAACTACCAAAAGAATTAATGTCAATAAATTAGAGCTCATCTATGAGTATGAACAGTTTGTTGCTGACCTGGAGGGAAAGTTGAGCCAATACACAGTTGGCAACAGTGGAGCAGAAAAGGAGTGGACATTGTTCAGAGATTGAACATTGCAGTACAGCACTGCATCTGCTCATCTGGATCAGAACACTCACAAACACCAAGACTGGTTTGATGAAAGTGATGGGGAAATTCAGAAGATGCTAAATGAAAAGCAAGAACTCCATAGAATTTGCCAGCAGAATAGTTCATCCACCTCTAAGAAGGCAGCATTTAATTCCATCCAAAGCAAAGTACAAGCAAAGCTTAGAGAGATGCAGGATTTCTGGCTCAGTAAGAAGGCAGATGAAATTCAGTTTTATGCTGATAGTAACAATCCAAAGCACTTTTATGATTCCCTGAAAGCTATTTATGGACCAAAAATCCATGGTGCATCACAACTACTCAGTGCTGATTCAGCCACATTGATTAGTGATAAGGACATGATCCTAGAGAAGTGGGCTGAACACTTCCATAGTGTTCTCAACAGACCATCATCAATCAGTCCTGAGGCCACTGACCGTTTACCTCAGGTTGAAATCAATCCCTCCTTATTTGAACTTCCAACTGAAGAAGAGGTTTTGAGGGCCATTAGGTTCCTTTCATGTGGCAAAGCACCTGGTGCTGATTCTATTCCAGCCGAGATTTACAAGGTAGGGGGACCATTGTTCATACAAAAGTTGACTGAAATTTTCCAGGTTATGACAAGAACAGATTAACCCCCAGGAGTTCAAGGATTCCTCCATTGTCCGTCTCTACAATGATAAAGGGAATATAGGTTGTCCTGCGACAATCACAGGGGAATCTCTCTCTTAGTCATTGCTGGCAAAATTCTTGCTAGAGTTCTCCTTAATAGGTTGATCCTTCACCTGAAAGATGGTCATATACTTGAGAGCTAGTGTGACTTCAGAAAGGGCCGAGCAACAGTGGATATGGTGTTTGCTGCCCAACAACTCCAGGAGAAATGCCAGGAGCAGAACAGAGGTCTGTACAGAATGTTTGTAGATCTGACCAAGGCCTTTGACACTGTTAGTCATGAGGGCTTATGGACAATTATGTCAAAATTTGGTTGCTCAGAGAAGTCTATCAGTATTGTACATCAATTTCATGATGGCATGTTTGCCATGGTTCTGGATAATGGATAAAGCTCTCGTGGCCTCCCAGTCACCAATGGAGTGAAATAGGGCTATGTGCTTGCTCCCGTGCTTTTTAGTATGATGTTTTCAGCCATGTTGACAAATGCTTTCAATGAGGATGAACATGGCATCAAGGACAACTACCATACAGATGGTAAGTTCTTCAATTTGAAAAGGCTATAAGCCAGGACCAAAGTGGAGGGAGTGTTGGTACATGATTTTCTGTTTACAGATGATTGTGCACTAAATGCAGCCTCTGAAGCTGAGATGCAACAAAGTATGGCTCAATTCTCTGCTGCCTGTGCTAATTTTGGCCTAATAATTAACACCAAGAAACACAGGTGCTCCATCAGCCACTACCACACCATCCATACATGGAACCATCAATTATAACAAATGGAGAAGTTCTGAATGCTGTGGATAAATTCACTTACTTTGGTAGTGTACTTTTCAGGGATGTACACATTGAAAATGAGGTTGATGCATGTATTGCTAGAGCTAGCTCAGTGTTTGGGAGGCTCTGAAGAAAAGTTTGGGAGAGAAGAGGTATTACACTGACTCCCAAATTGAAGGTCTACAGAGTCATTGTGCTGACCTCATTGTTGTATGCCTATGAAACATGGACAATCTACTAGGGCCATGCCAGGAAATGGAATCGTTTCCATTTGAACTGTCTTAGGAAGATTCTGAGGATCACCTGGCAGGATAAGGTATAAGACACTGAAGTCCTTGCTTGAGCTGAACTGCCAAGTATTCAAACTATGCTTCAGAGAGCGCAACTCTGATGGGCAGGCCACATTGTTTGAATGCCAAAGGTACGCTGGCCAAAAAGACTGTTCTATGGAGAACTTGCATGGGACAGGCAATCACATGATAGCTAGAAGAAATGATATAGGGATTCTCTCAAGGTCTCTCTCAAGAACTCTGGATTTGACTGTGCAACATGGGAGACACTGGTACAGGACTGCTCAGCATGGCGTGCCCACGTAAGAAAAGCTACTGTGCTTTTTGAGCATAACAGAACTGAGACAGCACAAAATATATGCAGGATGTGCAAATTTTGGATATTCATCCCAAGTGTTCAAATGGATATCTATGCTCAACCTGTAGAGCATGATGAGCTCGTATTGGTCTGATCATCCACAGTCGGACACACTGAAATTTCACTTTACAATGGTGATGTCATTTTGGTCCTCTTCGAAGATGAAGGACAACAATCAACCAGATGGATGGATGGATAGTTGGATGGATGGATGGATAGATAGATGGATGGATAGATAGATGGATAGTTGTATGGATGGATAGCTGGATGAATGGATGGATGGAAGAATGGATGGCTGCCTGTTTGCCTGGATAGGTGGATGGATGGATAGACAGATGGCTGCCTACCTGCTTGCCTGCCTGGACAGATACACAGATAAGTAGAATGGATGGATGGTGCACAAGCATGTGATGGTGATGCTTATCTCCCCATTGTAACTTTACCACCTGCCCTGATAATCCATGCAGAATTTTTCCTGACTCCCAATGACGGTGATAGAATGGCAGGCTTTTCATGAATGATGAAGGCTGTGCTTCTTTAGGGGAGATGGAGGAGAGACCTTTACCTGCAGGGGCATCTTTATCCTGAGAGCCTCAGCATAGTGACAGAGAACAGTCCAGGGGGCACTGAGCAAGACATAGTGTATGGATCTCTTTCCGCTCTTAACCACATGCTGGAAGAAGAAGGACCAGAAAGCACATTAGCCCCTGAAAAAGAGCCCCTATACTGTGGATGGGCTGCTTGCCATAGGGATGGCCCTTGAAGGACTTTTAGGCATTTGGAGGTCCAAGGGCAGAGGACAGAGGAAAGGCAGAGGAAAGGCCCTCGTCTTATCTGCTGGCTCAGTGATGCTTTAACTTGATTTTCCAGGGGATAAAGCCTTTCATTCTACAATGGATATAAGGTTACCTTTTGGGAGAAGCAAGGTCCTCATACTAAAGTGTGAATGACTATTCAGAGCTTTTCTGTGAGGAGAGGGAGAGAAGAAAGGGTACCGGGTAACTGAAGTGTTGGGGAGCCTGAGGACTCTTGTGGAAGGAGGCAGGGGAGGTAGGGGCACAGATTTCTGTCTGATGAATCATTTTGCTTCAGGTTAGCCCTATCAGAATTTAGAGACCAAGACTTTTGATTCATCAAAGAGAGTTGCTTCCAATGTCTTGGATCTAGGATTTGAGCAGGTGAGTTTGTTAAAAGGGTTCCTTATTTGGGAACACGGTGGTGGTTGGAGGATATTCCGGGCAGAGGCTCTGACTCCACCTTCCAGCTTTGTAAATCATCCCCCTAGGACCTGACTTTCTTGCTGTTGACTCTCAGCATATTGTGTACTGGCAAGCATGACCTCCCACAGACCTCCTCTGCACATTTGCACAGGCTGTCGTCCCCCATGCCAGGAAGGCCCTCCCTCATCACCTCCACCCCTTAGAATCCCCAACTTCTTCTAAAGCTCAGCCCAGCAGCCACCTCCAATACAAGCCCCTCAGTGCCTCTCTCAGCAGCCAGGATCCTCCCTGCATGATCTTGTGGCATTTATCTTGAATTTCTTCTGTGCAAACTTGTATGAGTATGTGCCTTACACGTGCTGTTTCCTTTGACAGAATGGAAGTTAACAGAAGGCAGGGAGGCTTTCTTTGTCTTTGTAGTCTGAGTCTAGCACAGTTCCTGGCACATAGTAGGTGTTTAATAAATGTTTGTTAAGTGATCAGCACATAGGTGCTTAATCAATGCTTACTGGTTGACTGTTCAGCACTATATTGCTGAATCAGGGTCTTATGATCTCTGCTTGGTTTACTGTGGAGGAAGGGTGGGAGGAAGGAAGCTAGGGGACTTGGGTGTCAGACACTTAGCTCTGTAATAATGAGGAGTTGTAAATAGCCCATTTACAATGAAGGACAACGGGCATCCTGATTTTATGGAGCTGTTTGTTGGGTTGGTATGACTGCTTTGGCCACGGGCCAAGGGAAAACCTTAATCAGTGTGCCCGTGTGTGTGTGCGTGCGTGTGCGTGTGTGTGCATGTGTGTGTATGTGTGCACACGTGTGTGCATGTGTGTGTCCGTGTGTGTGTGCACCCTCTAAGACAGTCACTTTTGAGGGTGTTTTTTACTGGAATGTCTTTCCTCTTGCTTGGCATGGCACCTCATACATCCAGGAATATTTCTTTAGTAAGTGTAGGAAGGCTGAATTGGGGCATGGAGAGGCACAAGGCCCATTAAGAGCTGGTCCAGAGGTCCAGGGAAGGGGAGGAGGGTGCCCAGTGTCCCTTGGGTCAGTGTTCATTAATGCTTCAGCCAGTCAGTCTAGGGGAGGAGAGGAGGCCAGCTGAGTTCAGAGTTAGCAAATGAGTGGGTGTGGAATGTGGAAGCCCCGAGATGGGGACAGGACTGGGCAACATACCTGTTCCATGTGAAGCCCTGTAGCTTGGAGCTGCCTCAAAAAATGCAGCCTCCAGCTGTGGTGTTCTGGTTCTCTATTCCTGTGCCTCTCATCTCTGCTACCGGCCTTAGGCTGTGTCTTTGGAAACCCTTCTTCCCACACCAGGATATAGTCTGGGACAAAAAGACAAAAATATGGATCTGGCTCCAGAACACACCTGCCCTTTCTTTTCTGGTCATCATGGGTCCCATCAAGGGGATAGATATCAGACACAAGGGTTACCTTTGAACCATCAGGTGGTTTCCTTCTCCCCCTAGAAGCCAGAATCTCTACTAGAGATGAGGTTGGACATCCACTGCCCTGGGGGTGATAGGAAATCGCCAACATGATGTGGCTTTGCCTGAGTCCAGCTAAGCCCAGAAAAACTTGTTAGTAAACCATACATGCACCTCTAGAGACCTGGTCCTACAAAGGAGCAGAAGGTGGACTGCTGGGGAGAGGCCTGAGACCACCCCCAAATGGAAGTTTCACAGAACAAGTTCTTAGGTGGCCCTTGACATCAGTTGTCAGGTTTGGCTCAGTCAGTGTGGTTCCCAGGGCGATCTCGGACAGATGGCCCTTGGGCTTAGTCTTCCTTGTCTTATACTGGTGATGTGTACATCACTGACAGAGAAAAATGATCCATCATTTTCAGAGGCCAAATCCATGTATTTGCATATGTCAGATTCATTGTATTAGACTCAGCTCCATTTTCTGAACTGTCAAGATCTCGTCTCGACTTTTCTTGCAGGGTGCTCTCTGCCCCCATCGTGGGTCACCCTCAAATATAATAAACATGCTATTAAAGCCTTTACAGAGGCAGCGCGCATGAAGGGTAGAGTCTGGAGCACAGCATACAATGTCGCACTTTTGGGGATGTATCTGTTAGTTTTATTAAATGATTTCCCCCCTCTTTTCCCCTCCTTTGGCCCTCTGGCAAGGAGGGTGGGGAGGGACATATTTATTATTTACTGACTGACATTGGGAGGTGTAGATGACAAATTGAAAATCTCAATAAAAAAATTTTTAAAAAGAGAATGGAGGGAGAGATTTTGTCCAAAGAGGTGGAGCTGGCCCCTCAGGGCCTCCTTATCAGTACTGTTGCCCTTGGTACCAAGAGGCCAACCAGATTGGAAAGAGCCAAGAAACAAACAAACCAGGAAATCCTTATAATCCTATTAAATAAAAAACCTCAGGGACTGAGGGCTTTGACTGGCTATCTTCTTTAACCTGGCAGAGCAGCCAGAGTTCTGCATCAGGACTTGGAGACCTGGGTTCAGATCCTAATTCAGACACTAGCTGCCCTTAACCTCGGAGAAGCAGCTTTTTTATTTTATCTGTAAATCAGTGATAATACCAATTGCTGTACTTAGCTCTCAAAGCTACTGTTGAGTGTGACATGAGATAGTCTATGGAAAACATGTTGCAAACCTCAAACCACCATCAAAATGTTAGTTATTATTAGGACCTGGGACATGTGAACCTCTCGTATTTTTAGACTTTTTCTTCCTTTGGTTAACCTGCACCTGTGACTTCATCTGTTTAGAAACTGTTCACTAACACAGGTGGCAGCTCCTCAATTGCTCAGGCAGATGCCTGGGGCACTGAAAATTTGAGGGATTTTCCCAGAAGTGTCAGAGGCAGGGCTGGAACAAAGTCGTCCCAACTCTAAGACTGCCCTCCAGTGAAGGAGATTTTAGGTGGAAGGGACCTCAGAGACCATCTGGTCCAAACTCCTTGTCTGAGATATAAGAAACAAGAACCAGGGAGCTTAAGACCCAACAGCACCAGGATAGTGAGTAGCAGAATCAGTGGGAAGATTTGATCCTGGACCCTCTGACTCCAAATTTAGCACTAAAATCTGAAGGCTTCCAGATTAGCAAAAAGAAAAATGGAGCACGCCAGGCCACTGTTTAAAGGGCTTGGGGGCAGGAGCACTGCTGTAGAATCATCCTGGAGGTAAGTGGCCCAGTTACCTGGAAGCGGGGGGAAGTTAACCTCTTGGCAGTCCAACGCCCCAGGTGCTACGGTAGCTTGTTGAGAGGATTCTGGCAAGGCTTGCATTTCCCTCCAGCGGCCAAAGGGGAAGCTACAGCAAATGTCACCTAGAACTAGGCAGGTCCTTCTGCCCTTGGCTCCCCCAGGTTTCATCCTCAAGCAAGATGAAGGCATCTTCTTGGAACAGGTTTGTCAGCTGTGGCAGAGATGGGTGGGTGCTTGGGAGTATATGAGGGCTCACAGTCAGGGACCGAACTTTCTTTAGAGAAGTTATATTAGGGAAAATGTAATCATTCACCCACCTATCCATCCACCCACCCATCCATCCATCCATCCACCCATCCATCCATCCATCCATTCACCCACCCATCCATCCTTCCACCCATCCATCCATCCATCCATTCACCCATCCATTCACGCACCCATCCATCCATCCACCCATCCATCCATCCATCCACCCAACCCATCCACCCATCCATCCATCCATCCATCCATTCACCCATCCATTCACGCACCCATCCATCCATCCACCCATCCATCCATCCATCCATTCACCCATCCATTCACGCAC